>CM074750.1:20967301-21019801 GCA_037367245.1 Phrynocephalus guinanensis
GCTCATGTTCGGCTTTCCATCAACAGTGACTCCCGTATCCCAAGCAAGCCCCACGCAATTCGCTTGGACCCCGCTTCATTACTTCCCATCAAAGGTCTAAGAAACCCCAGTAGCAGAACAGGAGCTGAACAGCCGCCGTCTCCCGTTATTTCCCAAATATTGGGGTTGGGGGGTTGGGGGGGGATAGACTGCTCCTAAGGCTGGGGGCTCCACTTATCCTCTCCGATCACTAAAAGGTTATTTGATGGGGGGAAATTTAACACTGGGGTGAGATCAATTACGCCGTCTGTTACACAGATTCTTCCTGATGCAAGGGAGAAGCCGCCCTCTCCTGGGGGGGGGGGGGGGGAATAACCTGCAAATATCTTTATAATCTAAATATTTGGGTGGGACATTGATTGATAGCAACTTTTCACTGGAAGACAAGGGGCCCCAATTGAGCAACAGGGTAGGCGGTTCCCAACATGTCACCCATAAACCATTCTGGATTGCAATAGGTTTAGCCTTTGCAGGCTTCTCAAGAAAGATACGGTAATACCTCGGATAACAAATGCCCCTGATAACGAATTTTTCGGGTAACAAATTGCAATTTCCAGGTATAGGGCTGCCTTGGATAACGAATTTTCCCTATGGGCTGCCTCGGATAACGAATTTCCAGCATGCATTGGTAAAAAAGAGTTATCCTGGGTGGCACTGCATCTACACCTTTAAAGTGCACTTTATAAAGGGTTTTGAGCAAAAAGACAGGTGTCTGGGTCATTTTCCTAGGCTCTGAAGCAGATTAATTGGTTTCCCATTCATTCCTATGGGAAACCATCATCTTAAATCCATGCACGACACACACAAATGTGTCTGCACGCAGCAGGGCTGCGTGTCGTCTCATCCACTAAAAAGCCGCCGATAATGTTTACTCGCCTTCCTCAGAAAAATGACGGTTTTCCGGCCGAAGGGTGGGCTTTTTGAAGAGTCCTTGCGGGCGCCAAAAATCCAAATTGTTCGGCACAATTCAATTTGCATCTTGCCAGACGCAGCAGCGACGGCACTCATGATGGGGAATTAATTTTTTATTCTCCCTTCCCTGCCTCATCGACTCCAGCTTGGAAGAATCAAATATTATAAATGGGTTTTGTTAGCCTTTTTTTTGGGGGGGGGGGAGAAGCTGGCCATGATCTGTTCCTCTTAAGGGAGTCTGTCTCTGTTTTGTGAATCGTAAAATCCGTTCATCCCAGCCTTTGCTTCCCCACTTCCCACTTCTTGGCCTTGCGCCTGGAAACCCATTTATCAGATGGGGAAACTAAGTCACTCTGGAGAGGGTGGGTCACATGGCTTGAAGCCACGAGTCCACCCGGCATCTCTTTGGCTTCCCTTCTGGAACGAAGCCGGGGCTGATCAGGAGACCAGCGTGTGATGGAGCCCAATCATCTGACGGTGGCAGGAAAAAAGCAAAAAATAGCAGGGAGCCCTGATGCTCATGCCTCGTCCTTGGAGCGCTGCTGAGGCACCAACCCTCCCTTCTGCCCTAAGCTGACCCTCGATGTCTGCGTCCACGGCAAGTGGACAGAGAACCACTGAACCAACCACCGAAGGGGAAGAGAGTGAGGAGGGAGAGAGGAAAGGAAGGATGGAAGGAAGGAAGGATGGAAGGAAGGAGCTGATGATGGAAGGAAGGGAGGGAGGGAGGGAGGATGGAAGGAAGGAGCTGATGATGGAAGGGAGGGAGGGAGGGAGGAAGGAAGCCAGAAAATAGGAAAGAAGGAATTTGAAATAATAAGCAATAAGGGAGGGGAGGACTTTGACAACAGAGCTGCTGTGGGGAAGAAGGAATAAGATATACCAGAAAAAAAGAAAAAGGAGGCGGGAAGTGGGGGGGGGGAGTTCCAATATGAGTAGGTGGCAGAGAGGCAAGGAGGAACAGAGGAGAGGAAGAATGAGGCTGCAGGCAAGCAACATGCATGGATGGGGGGGGGGATGCAGGACAGGAGGAGGAGGATGTTTCCAAAGGCACTGGTGCCCCGGCCGGGGGGGGGGGGAGATGGCTGGGGGTGATGGTGGAATATGGGAAGATGTTGTCCAGAGAGACACAGTATAAACATCCCAGTGCCTGGGGTATAAAAGCAGCCCCCCCACACCATCCCCCCTTATCATAGAATCCTAGAGTTGGAAGAGACCTCCAAGGGCCATCTAGTCTAACCCCCTGCCATGCAGGAACCCCCCATCACAATATTTCCGACAGGTGGCCATCCAGCGCCTGAACCAACCTGAACCCTGATGGACAAATATTCCACCGTTCAACCGCATGGGACACCGTCTGACCTCTTTTCAAAATGTGGATTTTTCTGGGCATGTGGCTGACGTTAAAACGTCAGCATTCTATTTATTTGTCTGTTTATTACAGCGGTGCCTCCTAAGATGAATTTAATTCATTCCACGGGTCAATTTGTCTTACGAAAAATTTGTCTTAAGAGGCATGGTTTCTCATGGGAATGAATCATAGAATCATAGAGTTGGAAGAGACCTCAAGGGCCATCTAGTCCAACCCCCTGCCATGCCGGAACCCCATCACAATATTTTCGACAGATGGCCATCCAGCCTCTGCTTAAAAACCTCCAAAGAAGGAGACTCCACCACCCTCCTTTGGGGCAGCATCTTCCACTGCTGAACAGCTCTAACTGTCATGAAGTTCTTCCTAATTGAATCTCTTTTCCTGTCGTTTGAAACCATTGCCCCAAATCCTAGTCTCTGAAGCCATGGAGAACAAACCTGTCCACTTCGGTCTGCCTTTCACCTCTGGAGACAGCCAGTCATATCCCCCCTCAGGCGCCTACCAAGAAGCAGTCAGAGAGCTGTCAGGCAGTCTGACAGCTGAGGCCAAGGAAACAGTTAAAATAAGTTGTTCCATCAACCGCGTGGGGGACCAGCTCCCTCCACCGCCAGCAGCTCCACCGTTTGCTCAGAAGACACACTTGAACCGAATGCCTGTTTAGCTGTCAGCCTCTCCAAGTTTATTTTATTTTATTTTATTTTTTTCCAAATCACTGCATGGATATTTATTCCCTTACAGAGAACGGCCCTCTTTCTCTGTTTTTTCTTTCTTTTTTGTTTGTTTTAACATTCTCTTTAAAAAAAAAAACCGCAGAAAAACTCCAAGGACCGAGGAGAAAGGTGTTCCTGACGTCACACATGTACAGGCCCGTCAGAGCTAACCGTGCCGTGATTTAGCCAAATCTGCTGCTAAACCTAAAATACTGGTTCAGTTTTAGAGCCCAAACGAGGGAATGGAGGCCTGGTCAAAGGGTCGCATCACCTCAAAGACGGGCTCTGTGAGGCTGAGCCTATAATAGGTGCAGGGGCAGTGGGGTGTAGCAGTTAGAGTACTGGACAGGGAAGATCCTGGATCTATCTATCCTTCACAGGGCCACGGGGCTCCTTGGGCGTTCTTGCGCTAGTCGCTCTCTTTCAGCCTGGCCTACTTTACAGGGCCGTTGGAGGATAAAATTGGGGTGGGAACGGGGAATCAGTTACAACAGCAATGAAAACATGCAAACGTAATTGACTGAACCGAGTCTGCGAAACTGCCCAACCCTGTCTGCATCGTGACACTTGGGCCGCTTACAAAGGTAACCCAAGAACTCTACAGGGGTACCCCGACTTAAGAGCAGCTCGACTTAAGAGCAATTCAACTTAAGAGCGGAAAACTGTTTGGCGTTTTTAACTGCTGTCTTACAAATTTTAGATATGGTCTGCTCGACTTACACTTTTTTTTCATTTTTTCATTTTGTACCTTTTTTTTCTATTTTTTTTGATAAGCACCCTGATTTAAGAGTAGTTCGACTTAAGAGCATGTATTCGGAACGGATTAAATTTGTAAATTGAGGTAGCACTGTACATGCATTTTCTGATTCTTAACAGCTACACTTTTTAAAAAATGGTTCATTAAGTAACATTGAGCATCTCCCCTCCCTGAATCACCCCCTTTCAATTAAATTTAGAACACTAATAAGATCTCTCAGCTTATCCCGGTTCCTGCCTCATAATTCCATTTTTGTTATTATGGCCTACAACGGTTTATGGGAAGCTTAATTCCCCAAAGCACCCCAGCACAACCTAACCCGTGTGACTGACTTTTCGTGACCCCATGTCCATGGAGTTTTCTTGGCAGGAATCCTGGAGTGGCTTGCCAGTTCCTACTCCCGGTGCCGACAGCACCTGAGATTCCCTGGTGGTCTCCCATCCAAGTACTAGTCAGGCCTGACCCTGATTAGCTTCTGAAATCAAGCAAGATTGGATATGTTTAGGGCATCTAGGCAAAGATAGATAGATAGATAGATAGATAGATAGATAGATAGATAGATAGATAGATAGATAGATAGATAGATAGATAGGAAATAAGGAAGGAATAGATAGATAGATAGATAGATAGATAGATAGATAGATAGATAGATAGATAGATAGATAGATAGATAGATAGATAGATAGATAGATATGAGAGCAATTCAGGGCATTTTAGGGCCACTTTATCTCCACCTGAGCACAAGCCGTGGGTTCGCTTGGACAGCGTCCCAAATGCAATCTGCACGTGCCCAGATGCTACTCAAGCGGGAGATTAATTTTTTAATTCCCCCAAGTAGCAAGAGCGGGGAGGGCAACGCTGAACACCAATTCTATTATGCCGATCAGATTTTTCTAAAGGGGCTGAGAGAAAAGCTCCTCGTTAATCTTTTATGATTGCGCTGTAATGGTACTTTTAACAACATGACACTTAGAAAAATACCTGATAAGGAGCAGCAGAGCATTGAGATCGCTGCAAAGGTAAGATCAGAATCAGACCCCCCCCCCCACAAGTTGAACGGGTTGGCATAAGGTGGTAAAGAGTTGGTTATAAAAAGCCAGTATCCGTAAATGAAATCCTTGCTTTATAAATTCCTTTTTAAAAGGTGACAAATTTAATGTGTTCTCGAAGGTTTTCACGGCCAGGATCTGATCGTTGTTTTGAGTTTTTTTCGGGCTGTTTGGCCGTGTTCTGCAAGTTTTCCTTCCCGACGTTTCGCCAGACACTGTGGCCGGCATCTTCAGAGGGCAAGGAGCTCAGGGAACTAGGAGTTTCTCTCTGTGAGCTAACTTTACTAGAAGAGAATGACTTCCTGGGAGTAACTAAAATAGTTACTTTTGATTTACTTAAAAGACTTTTGGTCAGTTTTTGCTTCCAGAAACTTAGCGATACCCAGGGGCTGAATGAGTGACTGAGAGAGTGAGAGAGAGAGAGAGAGAGTGAGAGAGTGAGTGAGAGTGAGAGAGAGAGAGAGAGAGAGTGAGAGAGAGTGAGAGAGAGCAATACTCCAAGATTCTGATTGGGGGTCTAAAATACAGTACTGTACACTCTTTTCTCATCTAATTAAACAAATAAATAAACAAATAATAAATATCTAAACACACTTCCAGCATAACCCCCATAATCCCCACCTATCTAAATGCATCACAAAATCCAAGACACCACTCAGTAACAGTTATAAGATAATTATCAGAAGTAACTAAAGTTACAGTCCCATCATTTAGTAACCCCTAAAGTACAACTATCAAACTTATACCTATCAAGATACAACTATAAAAGGCACACTTATAAGATAATCATAACCGGTAACAAACAGCTAGAGGTCCACCGCTTACCATCTCTAAACATACCTGGGAAAAAAGAGATACCTATTAAATTCCAACTATAAAAGTTAGCTTTGTGAGATAACTATCAAAAGTAACTAAAAGCTACCCGTTCCACCTCAGAAGAAAAGATAACCCCATAAAGTTGCAGGAACCTTTTTGGAACCCTTGATTGTGCAACTGAGGTCACGTTGAGGCTTAGGACCAAGGCTGGTCCCGGAACCCTGTCAATCGGCTGCAGTTCCCTGCAATAAGTTACAATCTCGAGGGAATCCTGCTGAACGTGACTTAGTTATGATGATCTTTGTAGGAGGGGCACTGCGGGGAGGAACGGATACCAGGTCGGATCGAGGCGCTGGGTCGGGAGTCCTGTGATGGGGGTTCCTGCATGGCAGGGGGTTGGACAGGATGGCCCTTGAGGTCTCTTCCAACAAATAGGATTCTATGATTCTATGAGGCTCAGGAGTCCTGCAAGTGGAAAGCTTTTGTGAAAGGAGAAAGGACCTTCCGGTGTCCTTTTTATGGGTGTCCCTGACTGCTTGCCGTCTTCCAACTAAGCAAGGCCACCAATACAGTATACAGCAGGACCCAAGTATCCACTGATTCATTAACCACTGATTCAGTTATCCATGGTTGGAAGAAGAAAAAAATTAAATGAATAATCCGGCAGCCACAGAGCTACTGCCGAATTATTTATTTAATCTTTTTCTTCTGCCAGCCATATATGTGGTGGACGTGTAAGAGGGCTAAAATAATATTGGTATATGGTACAAAAATTATTTTACAATCTTAATTAATCTTGAGTTGAAACCAGGGCTTTTTATTGTCCATGATAAAACAAAATATTGGTGATGGCAAAAATTGTAATAATCTATATTATCACGGCAGCTAGAATGTTATATGCACAACTATGGAAGGCAAACAAGATTCCTGACGAAGACCGGATAATTATGAAGGTGCTGAACAGTGCCGAAATGGACAAGATCTCAGCATTACTTAAACCAAAAGGACTTTACAAATATTTTGATGAAAGGCGGCAAGATTTCTATACATTTCTAGATCAATAGTATGAGTCAAATTATGTTCCCTTTTAATTTATGTGTAATTGAAATAGTTAATGATCAAAGATATATATAGATATTATTATGATGGGATGCAAGTTTTGTTTAAGAAGACTAGAATCGTTCCATGTGTTTTTTTCTTCCTTTTCACATTATATTCTTTTTTGTTTGTTTGTATGTTTGAAAACTATAAATAAATGCCATTTAAAAAAAGCAGCCGCAAAGCAAGCTACTGTCGCAAAACATCAGCCGCAGAGCAAGCTAATGTCACAAAACAGCAGGTTGGGAGATTTTTCCCCCCTGAGTTCTCTCTTATCCACGGTTTTCATTATCCACAGGAAGGCCTAGAACCAATCCCTAGTGGGGTCGTCCTATATAGGACTTTGCTTGACCTGAACACGGAAGGAGGATGGAGACACGGATGATTTGGGATGTCAGATCCTCAGAGACTTCAGCCAATGCCGGGAAGTTCTACGGATTCATCCTGCCCTGGAGGCTGGAAGAGGGAGGTCAGGCAGGGACAGCCAGCAATCTGCTCGCTCCGTCTCTGACCCTCCACCACCAAAAGGAGGTTTTTCGCCTCCTGTATTCAGAGGGAAAGAATACAAGGGGATCGGGGCTTAAACCCCGTGGCAACTCCGGGAGAGTTTAAGGTCCAGCCGGCCCCGGGTTCAGCCAGGGCACTCACAATACCCATGATGGTCAGGATACCTCCGAAAAAGCAGATATCAATTGTGGAAATAGATATGCCGTCCCTTAAGCAGAAGCTGTGTTTCATCCTCACACCAGAAGGCATGCTAGCAGGACAACTCCCCCCCCCTCCGGTCTCATCTGTGCACGTCCTAACGGGGTGCGTTTGCAGAAGTTACTTTTGGGGGATCATACTCCAAAACGGCAATGCCAGTGTGTGTGTCAGGGGGGGGAGGGGTCGAGTGGCGTCATGAGAATCATCACCCCCTATTTCTCTTCCCAAAAAATCCCTATTTTGAGAAAAGGGGTGGGGAGAACTTTGGGCCTCCCCGACTCTTGACGGGATTATGGGAACAGTACAGTAGGACCCCAGTATCCACTGGTGATTGGTTCCAGGCCTTCCTGTAGATAATGAAAACCGTGGATAAGAGAGAACTCTTGCCCACCCACACCATACTCCTGTTTCCTGACAGTAACTTGCTTTATGACTGCTATTTTGAGACAGTAGCTTGCTTTACAGTTGCTTTTAGTGACAATAGCTTGCTTTGTGGCTGCTGAATAATTTAATTCCCCCCCCCGCCAACTGTGGATAATGAATCAGTGGATATGGGGGTCCTACTGTAGTTCATACCATTTGCAAAACAAAGAAAGAAAGAAAGAAATCAGGTGCCCCATTCCAGTTTTCGTCGCCAAGCAGAGTATTTGTGATTTTTAAAAATATATATATATTGTTTGTCAGCTTGTTTTGATTTACGACATGTGGGTGGGTGGATATATGCCAGAAATATTGTGATGGGAGTTCGTGCATGGCAGGGGGTTGGACTAGAAGGCCCTTGAGGTCTCTTGCAACTCTAGGATTCTAGGATTCTATGGTTTTTCTTTTCTAAATGAGAAGCCTGTGGAAGCAGAAAGTGTCTGGCTTGGGTTTAACTCAATAATAGATTTCCCAGCGGTTTTTTTACAGGCTATGGAGAAGGTACCCCATAAGGCTGGACTGGCAGTGGGTTCAACTGTAACATGAGGTCCCCAGCCATACTGTAGCCCTAAAAGACCGGGGTGTTTGATCCAGCAGAAAAAAGTGTGCATATCCCACGCCTTCTGGTGCACGATAAGTGTGAAAGGTGCAAAGGTGCTCAGCTGTCCTACGGAACTGACCAACACTAGACAAGGATCTGTGCTCAAGGGGAAAGGCTTCCAGCCGATCAGATACCATTGCAAGAGGGAATGACTGTAGAACATTTATATTGTTACTGGAAAACCCTGCTCAAGGACTCCAAGCGCTCACACCTGCCGCGAGCCAAGCAGGATTTTGCAAAGGTGTGCATTAAGCCACTAATCAACCTCGTTCCTCAATGACACCATCCCAATCCTTGCCTCTCTCTCTCTCTCTCTCTCTCTCTCTCTCCCCAACCAGCTGAGCACATCTGGGCTTGCCAATTTCAGAGTGTTTCAGAGCAATAAAGGTGTGTGTGGGGGAGATGGGGAAAAGAAATTGAGTGGGGGGGGGTGAGACAAGCATCCCTCTTTTATATTCTCCCTGCCTCTTTTTCTCCCCCGCCACCCAAAAAGAAATCTACATCCCAACCAGCAATAAATAAATAAATAAATAAATAAATAAATACATACATACATACATACATACATACATACATACATACATACATACATACATACATAAAAATTAAAACCCTGAATTCTTTTCTTTACTCAGCAAGGGGATGTGAGTCAGTCAGAGAGAGAGAGAGAGAGAGAGAGAGAGAAGGGGAAAAAGGACATAATACAGGCTTAGAATACCAGGAATTAATTAATTAATTAATTAATTAATTAATAATTAATTAATTAATTAATTAATTAATTCTTTCTTTCTTCCTCCCTTCCTTCTATCCAGCATCACCTTCATTCCTTCCTTCCATCTATCATCACCTTCTTCCTTCCTTCTTCCCTCCTTCCTTCCTTTCCTTCCTTCCTTCCTTCCATCCATCACCTTCCTCCCTTCCCTCCCTCCCTCCCTCCTTCCTTCCTTCCTTCCTTCCTTCCATCCATCTATCATCACCTTCCTTCCCTCCTTCCACCCATCATCACCTTCCTTCCTTCCTTTTTCCTCCCTCCCTTCCTTCCATCCATCATAACCTTCCTCCTTTCTTCCCTCCCTTCCTTCCCTCCTTCCTTCCATCCATCTATCATCACCTTCCTTCCTTCCTTCCTTCCTTCCTTCCTTCCTTCCAAAGGGACTTTTGGACCCTGGAAAAAAGGGAATTTCTACGATCAGGGGAAAAAGAATAGGTATGTGTGTGTGTGTGTGTGTGTGTGTGTGTGTGTGTGTGTGTGTGTGTGTGTGTGTGTGTGTGTGTGTGTGTGTGTGTGTGTGTGTGTGTGTGTGTGTGTGAAATCCGTGCCCACACAGACACACAAAGTGCTGGAGGAAGACGGAAGAAGAGACGGCAGCTTGTTTCTTTAAGATGATCTCAAACTGGCGTCTTCCGGCTCAAGGTGCCCTTGACCAGCGGCCTAAAAATCCCAAAGCAAAACATGCAGCGCCTTTGAAAAAAGAAACACCACGAGGGCCCAAACGAGTCCCCTGGTTACAATACAGTATATTAAAAATAAACTCTGGGTGAGAAATAATAATCCTAATATTTTAGAAACAGAGACATCTCTCTCTGGGGGTGGGGGTTAAAAGTATTTCTCTACTCGTTCCTTTTTAAAAAAAAAAGCAAAATACATTTTAGCGCTCAGCTCCCGGGAACCAAGACGATCCTTGCTGGGCAGCCTCCAAAGGGGAACAGGGGTCACCATCTCCCATAACAAAATCACCTGCCCTACCACCTCATGCACAGACAAACCCTCATTTCCTAAATATTTTCTGGCCATTTCCTGGATTTTCAGGGGGCTGACATTATGTTCCTCTCTGCCATATGCAGCTCAAAAGAAAGATCCGGCCCGCCTCAAACGTTTGCTAGCTTTCACCTTGGGTCCTTTTCCAAGGAGAAAGGCGGGGTGAAAGTACTCTGAAATAAAATAAAATAAAATAAAATAAATATTTTACCAGTAAAGCAAACACACTGTTGTTTTTAAATTTTATCCAAAACCAAACAGTCTTTTACCTAGCATTTTTTTAAAAAAATTATCACCTGCCCTTCTCCTGGCAAAATATCTTCCCTACAACCCTGCGGGGCAGGAAAGGCTGGCAGGGAAAGAGGGCGAGACCAGTGTTTGATCAACCAGGGGAGCTTCACAGCTTCATGGGAAGAAGAGAGGGTCTGTCTAAATCTGAAATAGGAGGGACGGGTCTCCCTTTTCACAACTTTACAATCACAACAGCCCTGTGAAGTGGGTCAGAAGAGGGGGGGAAAGGAGGGGAATTAAATATAAAGGATCCAAATAAATGAGGTACCTCTGTGCACACCTATGGAAGCAGAATGGCACTTTCCGTGTGATTTTTTTTGCCGGAGGCCCGAGGGTGCGTCAGAGGTAGAAGCCCAACCCTCAAAAAATTACCCATCCCTATTCTGCAAGGAGTGCTCTGTTCAGCACCGACTAGGGTTCTTCTATAATCTTGGGAATGCTGCACTTTCAAGAAGGGTGCCAGCAAATGGGAACAGGGTTAGGGTTAGGGTTCTTTCTTTTTTTTTTTTTTTTTTTTTTTTTTTTTTTCTTTCTTTCTTTCTTTCTTTCTTTCTTTCTTTCTTCCTTCCTTTTTTTTATTAATGTTTTTTATTAAATTTTAAACTACATACAACATAAGAAAATGAAAGTAAAAAAAAATCTACAACAAACAATATAAGTGCACCCCCATCCCACGGGGCCATCCATATATTCTTATTCGTTGCTCCATCTTCTATTCTTCCAGTAGTCTTCTTAAAGTTCTCTTCTCCAGAATTGTTGTGAGATATTCGTGGACTCTTTCCCTTTTCCTTCGACTAGTACATAATCTAAAAATTTACCCCAGATATCGTAGAAAATGTCTTTTTTCATTTCTCCTCGTTTAACCTTTAAACTGCAGGACAGTTTATCGTTTATAGCTATATCCCAAAGTTCATTATACCAGTCTTCCATCTTGAATTCTAGTTTTGACTTCCAGTTTTTTGCTATAATTAATCTAGCAGCTGTCATAAAATTTGCTATTAGTTCCTTTGTTGTAACAACATAATCTTTACTTGTTAACAATGATAATAATGCTATCTCTGGATTACAATCTATATCCATCTTAATCATATTACTTAGCTCTAAAAACACTTTTTCCCAGAACCTTTGGACTATTTCACATTCCCACCAAAGATGCAAGTAAGTACCAAGCTCTTTTTCACATTTCCAACATATCTTAGAGTAAGCAGGATTCATTCTATTTAGTC
This sequence comes from Phrynocephalus guinanensis, assembly GCA_037367245.1. Lineage (NCBI taxonomy): Eukaryota > Metazoa > Chordata > Lepidosauria > Squamata > Agamidae > Phrynocephalus > Phrynocephalus guinanensis. The sequence continues at coordinate 20,979,057 of CM074750.1, forward strand.
TTACTGGGGTTAAATACCATCTAGAAACCAATTTGAAGTAGTTTTCTTTTATCCTGACCGATAATGATCTCAAAATTCTCATGTTCCAAATTTTCTTCCAGTCTTCTTTCTCTATCTGTACATTAAGGTCTTGGTTCCAAACTTCTCTCAAGGTGTTTAACTCGTTCATTTTCTGATAATTCCCCTAATATTTTATATATTTTACGTGTTATTCCTTTCTCTGAATTTTCCTGTTCAGACTCAAGCGATAGTAGGAAATGTTCAAATTTTGTGCATTCTCTGATTTGATTATTCTTCTTTCCCCAGTCCTTCATCATCCATTTTCCTAGTTGAATATAATTTAACCATGTTAAATCACTGGGTTGCAAAATATTTTTTTATATCCTGAATTGTTTTAATCTTGAGCATCCAATCCTTTAGTCTAGCTATTTTCTTAATTTTAAATAACTCCAAATAATGCTTCAAGTTGTCTGGAAAGCTTTCCAAGTCAGTAACTAAAGCCAGTGGGGATCCCTTCGGAGACAAGATTTTCCTATATGTTCTCCATGTAACAATTAAACTATTCAATAGGGGGTTGTCAATCTTTACTTTGTTTTTAACTTCCGTGAATAAAAATGTGTTTATTTCCCCCTTTATATCCAAAGACTCTTGCTCCCACCATATTAGCTTCTGTGGTTTAAAAAGAATTTCCCCCAAAGAACTAAGTTGATTGGCTATATAATAATTTTTTATATTGGGTATACCTATTCCTCCTTCTTTCTGAGATCTATACCATAGACTTTTATTTATTCTTGATTTTTTCCCTGCATTACAAAACCTATTTATCATGTCTTGGAGAGTTTTAATTTCCTTTTCTAAAAACTGAACCGGTAACATTTTAAAAATAAAGTTAATTTTTGGAAGTATTTTCATTTTTTATCAATGCAATTCTGCCAAACCACGATAATTTTAGTTTAGAGTAGGATAATAATTTGTTTTTCATCTCTTCTTGTAATTTCGAAATATTTCTTTCTTTAGTTTTAGTAAATTCTTTATGGAGTTCTAATCCTAGATATTTAATGCTTTTTCCCGGTTTAAGTCCAGATTTTTCAATCATCTTTAAGTCATGTTTTCCATAATTGAACAATAAACTCTCTGATTTTTGCCAGTTTACACATAATCCTGTTATTTCTCCAAATTCTTCTAAATGAGTTTTTACTCTTTGAATATTCTCTATTGGGTTTACAATAGTCAAAAGAGCATCGTCCGCGAATAAACTGATTTTAGTTGCCCCATCCTTCCCTATACCTTTAATAGATTTATCTTCCCTTATGGCATTTGCCAGGAGCTCTATAACAATACAAAAAAAGGACTGGAGAAAGAGGACATCCTTGTCTAGTTCCTCGGCCTAGGGTGATTTGTTCAGTCAATCCATCATTAACTATTATTGAGGAAGTGCCCGTTGAATATATAGTTGATTTATTACTCCCAAAAAGGATTTCCCAAATCCCCATTTTTTTAACAATATTTTTAATGTGGGCCATTGAACACAATCAAAAGCTTTAAAAAGATCTAGAGATAACATCCCAGCTTTAATAGTACTCTTTCCCATTTCATAAAGAACATTCAAATTCCTTCTAATAATATTTGCCATTTGTCTACCTTTGATAAAACCACATTGATCCTCTTTAATATATTTAGCTATAAATTTATTCATTCTTTTAGCCAAAATTGCTGTGAAAATCTTAGCATCTTGATTTAATAAGGATATTGGTCTGTATGACCCAATATCCATTAAATTTTTATTAGGTTTTGGAATTAAAATAGTTAAAGAATGGGTCCAAGATCTCGGAATTTGTTCTCCATCCAAAATTTCATTATATAGCTTCTTTAATTTAGGTATTAATACTGCTTTAAAAAGTTTGTAAAATTCAGGTCCCAGAGCGTCCACTCCGGGCGTTTTATTATTCTTTAGTTTGTCTATTACCTCGCTTATCTCTTGGTCTGTAATAGGCTTTTCCATTTCCAGCATATCTTCCTGTTCCAAGACCCTCTTTAAATTCTTAGTGATGTACCTTTCTATATCCTCCTTAGGTTTATTTTTTGCAGTGTATAACAACTGATAAAACTCTTGTATAGCTAACAACTTTTCCTTCATTTGTGTGCATGTCTTACCTGAGGAGTCTTTTATGATCCCTATTGTATTCTTGTCTTGTCTTTTCTGTGCTAATCTGGCTAAAAGTTTTGTGTTCTTGTTGCTGTATTCAAAAAAATTTCTTTTTAGGTACAGAAGATTCCTTTGTGTTTGTTGTAAATCTAGATCTTCTAACTCTTTTTTCCTTGCTTCAATCAACCTCAGTATCTTATTATCCTTAGTAAGAAAGAATTGGGATTCTAAATCTGCTATTAATTTTTCTAAAATGTGGTAAAAGATTCAGAAGGTAGATATATAATATTGCAAGTTCTAATGGGGAAAGATCATTATACTTTGGTTAATCTGTATGCACCAAACGTTAACCAAGGCCCGCTTTTACAATCTCCTTTGGGATCAGATTGAATTGGTTAAAAAGGGGTATTTAATAATGGCAGGGGATTTCAATATGGTTTTAGATAAAATTAAAGATAAATCGGTATGTAAAAAAGAAGAGTGGAGGACAAGACATACAACCCTAGCAAAGTTTATAAATGCAACAGGATTGAAGGATGTCTGGAGAGAACTGAAAGGAGATGAAATAAAATACACCTTCTACTCACCAGTGCACAAAACCTATTCTAGGATAGATTTTGTGTTTGTTTCACAAAGCCTAATACCCAAGATAAATAATACCGAAATTGAGATCATAAAAACATCTGATCATGCTTTAATGTCGATTGATTTAGCAACAAATAAAAATTATAGAGAAGCTAAAAGGTGGAGAATGAATTTAAAAATATTTCAACATCCAGAAGTGCTGGAAAAGGTTAAAAAAGATTGGTTGGAAACTTGGGATATAAACGAAAAGGCAGGTAGCCAAACGCCAATCATATGGGACACCCTGAAAGCGGTAGCTAGAGGCCTTATCATAAAAGAAAATATTAAAGCTAAAAAACAGGAAGAACTCTTTCTTCCTTCCTTCCTTCCTTCCTTCCTTCCTTCCTTCCTTCCTTCCTTCCTTCCTTCCCTCCTTCTTAGCTTCCTTCCATCTATCATCACCTTCCTTCCTTCCTTCCTTCCTTCCTTCCTTCTTTCCTTCCTTCCATCTGTCACCTTCCTTCCTTCCTTTGAAAGGGACTTTTGGGCCCTGGAAGAAAGGGATTTTCTAAGATCAGGGAAAAAATTATGGATGTGTATGTGTGTGTTTGTGTGGCAAATCCATGCCCACACAGACACATAAACGGGAGCAGGTCCAGAGGAGGGCAGCCAAGGAGGATTCGGGGGGACAGGAAACCCATCCCTGCGGCGATCAGGAGTGTGTGTGTGGCGGGGGGGGGGGCAAGACCTGTCCTCCGTCATCCCAGAAGGCAAGACATGCAACAATGGGAACAAGCCAGAGGAGGCCGAACTTAGGCTAAGCGGCAGGAAAAACATCCTGACTGTTAGAGCCGTACGACAACGGAGGCCCTTCCAGCACCAGCACTCTATGGGAAAAGGGACCAGCATCTCAAATGGACCGACGACAGCGAGCCAGTTTCTTCTCTCGCCATCTGACAGACTGGGGAGGGGGGACTTTCCAAGGGAATCATCATCATCATCATCATCATCATCATCATCATCATCATCATCATCATCATCATCATCATCATCATCATCATCTTAGACCAGCGGTTCTCCACCGGTGGGGTCCCTAGATGTTCCTGGACTGCAACTCCCAGAAATCCTGGCTAGAGATGAAGACTTCTGGGAGTTGCAGTTGCAATCATTGGCAATGTATAATTGTAAAAGAAATGTATAATTCATCATGTATTATATTATCTTATTAAGGCTCTTAAGTCTACGTGTCTCTGTGCTGGGGAAATGTGTGTGTGAAGAGGCAATTTCGGGTAAGTTGCAGAGGCCTCTCTTACCCAACTTCCTTCTGCCGGCCACAAACATTCGGTTTCAAGCTATTGGGATAGTGGAAAATTACTGTTTTAGCTTTCTACTTTCTGCTGTTTCTTTCTTAAGACTTAGAATCTATGCAAGAAGAAAATATTTCAGCTTAATGAGGAAGTTCCTTAACGGAGAACCCTCGGAACTTTTCATGGACAATCTGGAAATGCTTACGTGTCCTAATTCTAACAGGGTATAAGAAGGCTGGGGTCTGACTTAGAAATCGTCCTTCTAACGGAAGCACCCAAATGTACATTTGAAATAAAAACTTTCTTAGAATCTGACAAGTCGGTGTCTGCCTCTCTGTCAATCTGTCTTAGAAGCCTGCAAAGGCTTAACCCATTGCAATCTAGAATTGTTTGTGGGGGACACAGTCCAGGAACATCTGGGGACCCACCGGTGGAGAAACCGCTGGTCTTGGATGATCATCCAGTCCAGCCAGGGTTGGGGTTGAGGGTGGGTTTGGAAATGTAGCATTCTTCCAAACAGGCACTGCCGTTGCGAACCTGGGAGAGCAACACGTGGGTTTACATCCTCCTTGTTGAAAATTCTGCCCCCAAATAATGGACCCCTTGGAAAGGTGGTGAAGGAGGAGAGCTTTGCGGAGGCGACGGACAGCCAGGAAAGTGGGTCTGGCAGCAAATCAAGCTTCAGTTCTCTCTGAAGGCCAAAAAAAAAAAAAAAAAAAGACGGGACAACCTGACAGGACATCACAACAACAACACACAACAACCCTCCGTGTTGGAGCCTGGGGGGCCAAGCCAGGGAGCATGGGGATCGTCTGTGATGGTTTATGGGGCCATGACGTCTCCCCCTGCCTCGACTCCCACTGACCCCGTGTGAACGAGAGCTCTCCGAAAGGTCCCTGCTCCGCTCTGGCCGACTCAAGCCTGGGGGGGGGGGTTCCTCGAGGGAGTCCATCCATCTCGTATTTGGGTCCTCCTCGTTCCCTGCTGCCTCCTGCCTTTCCCAAAAGGAGGGTCCTTCCCAGAGGATCCGGCCTTCCTGGGATGTAGCCCCCTCCCCCCGGCCCCGATTCAGCAGGGACCTTCAATTCAGAAGCGGGGGCACCCAATAAAGGCTGGGTGTCTCCCCGGAAGAAGGCCAGTGGGCACGTCAGCAACCACCGGGAGCATCTTTAGGGTCTCCCCAGCAAAATTCAAGACTGTTTGGAACATAAGGTACAGGAGGGCTCCTTAAATCCACGGATTCAATATCTGCGGTCTGGAAATATACATAGCATGGAATCTATGAGCCAGCTCTGCACATGCACCTCAATGCATATTTTTATGAACTGAGGTGCATGTGCAGTAGAGTAAAGTATCCCCTTTACTATATATTTCGAATTCACCATTATCCACGGATTTCAGTATCCGCTCAGAATCAATGAACGCTAGCAAGGCCTCACTGATGTCCTGGTATGTTCTTGGTTTTGAACTAACAATGATCAGGAGCGCTATATTATAGTAACAGTAATTATGACCTTAAAACTGCAGTTTTGAAAGTAACCCTCTGAATCATAGAATCATAAAATCATAGAATTGGAAGAGACCTCCAAGGGCCATCCAGTCCAACCCCCTGCCACGCAGGAACCCCCCATCACAGTTATTTCCGGCAGGTGGGCATCCAGCCTCTGCTTAAAAACCTCCTTTTTTGGAGGTTTTTCAGCAGAGGCCAGATGGCCGTCTGGTGAGTCCAGTCTCTGTCAAGGAGCCTCAGAAGGGGGAGGGGATTTGAACTCTCAACCGCTGGCTCTGTAGCAAGAGACTTTAAGCGTGTCCAAACTTCTGCCCACCAGATGTTTTGGACCACAACTCTCACAGTCCTTTATACAGGCTTGGAATTCTGGGAGTTGTGGTCCAGAACATCAGGAGGGCCGAAGTTTGGACATGATATTTGAAACCGCCGGCATTGGGGAGAGCCGGCCATGCGGTTGGTCAAAGGACTACAAAGCCCATTGCGGCACAGTTCAGCATGGGAGAGAGTGGTTGTTAAGGCAGAGAGGATGTCCACTCCGGGGGACCCCGGTGGTCTTTCCAGGTGGGGAAGGACCGAGTCGGATGTGGGACCCCCCCCCCAACCTGATGGCCTCCAGCGGGTGCCAACAAAGTCCTTCTCGTTCTCTCTCATTCAGGATTAAATGGAATGCTTTGGGGTAGGATTCTGTTACCGCACCACAGTTATCACAGTCATACGGCCTTCATGGGTGGGGTGGGGTGGCTTCTGGGGTCATGATGGGCCTTCTCACGCCTCTCCCCTTACTCAGAATCCGCCACGACACCCAGAAACTGCCGGGATGAATGAATGGGGGAATCAAAAGTCCCCCCCCAACAGCACAAGGGACCACAAAGCCCATCACACTGGGGTAAGGAGACTGGGCTGTAGCTTTAGGGATGTCTCGGCTCCAGACCCCAAAACCCAGGGATCACCCCCTTTCCTCCCTGGCGTTCACAACTGGCTGCACAACCTGCACACTCTTTTTTTCCCAAACGGCTGAACAACCCCGTCTGGTTTTTACTTAGGAGAGGAGTGTTCAAAGCAAGGCGGTGGAGAGACGGGTCCGGAAAGGGTCTCTTTCCCTTCTCGGCGACCCTGACACCTCTCCCGAAAAACCCTTTACTTCAATATCCAGGAGGTTTAACCCAAAAATGCACTGACTTCTTCCGACAAAAGGGGTACCTGTTCCAAAAACGATGCGGAGGAAGCTGTTATCAGAACTCCTGCAATTCTGCATCGTCACCGTTCAAAAATAAATAAATAAACTCCCAAACCTCTGTGCATCTCATTTTTGATCCTACCTTCCTCCAGAAAGTGATCCACCTCCCTCCCCCCAAGAATCACCTTACTGCCTCCTTAATTTTACACCATATTTTTTTTTGTTCCTCATTGCAAGAGGGCAAACGGCAGCTTTCGGAAGGGGCTTCTTGACATGCCGGATCACAACACTCATCACCCCCCATTTCTAATACTGGCCGGGGACGATGGACATTGCAGTCCGGTGCCTCGAGAAGCTGCAAAGGGCTGAATACGATAATACCAAAACAAGGATTTTTCTGGTGACATCTGGACCACCCCTCCTCACCCCAACACCCCCCCCCCAAAAAAACACTGAGGTTTTGGGGGGGGGTCTATGATCCCTCAGCTTCTTTACTTGAAAGGAAACCATGCCGATCCACTGGGGGGGGGGGACACAAAACTTCACAGCTGAGTTACAAAGGAAAATCACACCCACCAAAACGCAGACATAAAAAGTTCTTTCTATAAAAGCCTTCAAGGTCTTGGCTTTCTCCGCCAGCCGATCAAAAACTCCCAGGCCGAAAAACAACTGAATCCTCCTTGATTTTTCTTGGATTTTCGACACCTACTTCTGAACAGATTAAGAGGCCTTCCTGATTTAAAAAAAACCCAATAACAACCAGAATTTGACAATTTTTCATCCGAGATCTGCTCTTTACAAGCTTGATAAACATAAAAAATGTGACACATAGATACCCTTGTGTAGGTGGGTCTCTCTAAAAAGGGGGAGAAAATGAATATAGTGAGAGGCTCCCAGCTGCTTTTTTTGCGAGAGATCGGTCAGAATTACTAATTTCCGATTGTTCATTAAAAAAAACGGCAGGTAGCCATCCAATAGTTTATATAAAGCGCTTGTATCTCAAGGACATTCAATCGGTCATCGTTCTGTCCTCAGACTCAGACCAGTAAAAAAAAGACAATTCATTTCCAGGTTGTTTTGTTGACTCTCTAAGGACAGTGCCATACGAGAGGATTTTGCAGACAAAGAATATTTGCCGCCTGAGGCAGCTGTGGAACCTCCCACTGTTTCCCGAGAGAGAAATATTCATTCTGTACCCAGGGCCCGGGGTCCAAGGTTAATTCAGAGAGCCATCCCTGTTTGAGGTTGCACACAGAAAACGGGCGATTGGTTTCGGAAAGCATGGCTCCAGCAGGTGAAGTTCAAGTTTCTAGCCCTCAAGTCCCAAACGTGCCTGTCTAGACCTATGGCACGAGACTTTAGGTCGTCACATCACACAATTCCTCACGACTCCCACCCGGGGCTGATAGTTTCCCAAACTTTCACCATTACTCTCCCGAAAAAGTAACTTATTGCCCACTTCTGCATCCCTAATTACTATCTATTGCCCCTCATTAACATCTCTTCCTCCATTTTCTCCAGAGGTAAGGAGGAACCCTTGGTCTATTCACCCCAGCAGTTCCTGAACCCACAGTGCTTTCAGTGTGATCTGCTCCTGAACTAATTACCTTATCAGTTGATAAGTTTGCAAACTTATGGGATCCAACCATTGGTGTCACTGTCCCCGAGGGAGTTACTTAGGGTCTGCGCCTGAAGGACCTTCTCCTGACCCCAGAATGATCTGTCAGTGGACAACTTCTCCATCAATATCCCCCTACGTCATTGCTTGGAACGGCTACCCCCCTCCTCCGGGCCTTGCCTGAAATCCTTTCTATTCTTGCTATCATTATTCCAGGGTAGTTACTCCATTTCTCTTGGCACCACGGCACACCCCTGTAAATAAGGGCAAGGAGAAGACAAACCTCAGCTGACAATGGTGTTATATCTTTTTATGCCTTTGCCCCAAGGTAGTTACCCCACACCTTCCCTTCCAAGAAGAGAGAGGGGATTACCTTTTATCAACCTTGCTTAAAAGTGAGGTCTGCCTGTCCCTGTGGCCACCACTGTGTTGATACCCCAAACTCCAGGCTGGGGGAAACCCACACTGAGTTTTCCTCTCTGAAGTGTGCAGGACCTCTCCAAGGTGCCGAAACCTTCGGCCAACAACAAGGCCTGAGATGAGAGTCCATTTAGCCTGCTTAAAGTTTGGAGCAAAACCTGGAACGGGGTTGCCATTCCCACAGATGCAGCTTCAGCTGCTCCAGGTCAACACTCACTCTTTCCAAGAGGGTGGAAATATGCCCCCGCGTACGTGCTGCCCATCTGCCCGTCTCTGTCAGTATCCCAAAGGAGTTACCCTGCTGCCACCCCCCAATCTCAGCATGAATTATATCCACCTTTTAGGCAAGCCGGGACAGAGGAAAACCTTATGGCTTGCCTCAATTGTTGTAGTAGTCCAGAAAACGTGCCCCAACTAGTGGTAGTTACTCTGAATTAGTTAACCACGACCTCTAAAGAAGTCGTCCTGATAAAGATGAGCTCTTTCCAGCCTCTTCTCCCCCCCCCCGGCCAAAATAGCTGTTCTGAAACCAATGCTGAGCAGCAAAATACAAAATCTACCCATCTATCCACTCTCCGGGTTAATTACCCTGGGGTAATTAACTGGGTGCCTCTAATCCTGCAAGCATTCTGCTGCACCCTGAGCTGACCACTGGACAAGAAAGCAGTGTGAAACAATTACCCTGCTTTCGTTAACCACATATTTCTGCTCCGGGTCCTACACCCTACCCAGAAATTGCCAGCTGTTTCTGCTCATGACCCATGGGTTTATTGCCCCTGGGCAAGCAACCATGGGGCAATTAAACCCACAAAGATCACCTCGTGCAATGGCCTCAAATTCGTTCAGATCTTCCTGTGGCAATTAACTTGGAGTAACGACCTCCCTTTCATGGCTGCTCGGCCTGGTTTATTTTAAATACTGCACCTTCCCTAGCTCTGCGAAGGGCATAGCTCCCTGATAACTACCCTGGAGTAACTACCATACTATCTCAAAAGTATGGGCCAGAGACTCATAGAGTGTTATGGTTTGCTTTCTGGCCTGCTGAAGGGCCTGCCCAAGCTCAGTATGGGGTGTGGAAATTGATCCAAACAACGGCCTCCCATTCTTAACACCCACCCTCAGAAGGAGTTGACCCTAACTTCTTGAAAGCCAGACCTATTTCTGGCAACGCCTGGAGTAACTATATCTCAGAGTAAGCACCCTCTTTTTAGTGGCTTCCCAAAAGAGTCTCTCTCTCTCTCTCTCTCTCTCCTTCATAGACACACCACCCATGCCCAGCTCTTGCGCCCTTGGCCCTGAAACGCCCTCCTGTCCTAGCAGCACACAGCTCTCCCCGGGAAATAACTGAGGTAACTACCCAGGGGTAGGCACCCCAATATCACTACCCCATAAACAGGGAGAGTCAGCATCACACACCTCCTGTTCTCTCCAAATCCTAGACAGCTTCTGGGGGCGGGGACCCAAAAAACTAAGCGGATAACTACTGTGTGATAATAACCCTGGGGTAACTCCCCCCTTCCGTGTGTCTCCCTGCCCCTCCCCAACACCTACTTTGCTATGTCCTGGCCCTTCCCCACACACCTGCACAGCTCAGAGTCCATGGGGAGGGAAACCGGGGGCGTCCACAACCCGGTGGTAACTATTCCAGGGGCAAGTACCCTCTTTCGCATGCTAGGAAACACCCTTCTGCAGCCGCTGGGCCCAAAGGGCGGAGGACTAGCCCACAGAAAAGGTACCAGGGTAAGTATCCGGGAATAAGCACCCTTGAGCGACCCCTGTCTCACACACACACACAGAGAGAAAGAGGCAAACCTCCCTCCCTCCTTGGGGCGCAGGGTTAGGGTTAGGGTCTTCTGCCACCCCGGGGCAACCCCCCCCCCTCCTCTCCCTTCCAGCCTTGCCTGAAATCGCTGTAGGGGTGGATGATCCAGGCGCCGGCGGACTTGACCCGCTCCTGCTCGCGCTCCACCGCCTTCTGGGAGCCGAACATCCGCAGCGAGAACTTGTTCACCCCGGGCTGCAGCATGGCCCCCAGCTGGCGCTGCAGGAAGCTGGCCTGGCTGCCGTCGGGCTCCCCCCCGCTGGGGTCGGGACCCCCGGCCTGCGGAGGGGCGGCGACCCCTCCCGCGGGACCCCCGGCCGTGCCTTCCTCCGCCGCCTTGGGCGAGGCTGGCCCGGCCCCATCGCAGGAGAAGGAGACCTTGTGGGGAGGAGGAGGAGGAGGAGGAGGAGGCGGAGGCGGCGAGGGGTCGGCGCCCGGGGGGTGGTGGCCCTCCTGGTCGCCCCCGGGCCGGCACTCGCCATTCGGGGAGCCGCCTTTGCCCGCCCGGCTGCCCATGCCGCCCCCGCCGCCGCCCCCCCGCCGCGCCGGGGCTGTGGATGAGGCCGGTGCTGCTGAGGCTGAGGCTGCCGGTGGTCCTGATGCTGCGGAAGATGCAGGCGCTGCAGGGGAGGCTGAGGCTGATGGTGATGGTGATGGTGATGCTGCCGCCGCCACCGCCGCCGCGCAACCCCCGCCTCCGCCGCCGCCGGTCCGCATGCCGCTGGCTGGACACCGCCGCCCCCCTCGCCCCCCGCCCTCCTTCCTCGGGGCCCCCCACCGCGTCCTGGCAGGAAGAGGGGCGGGGGGAGGGAGCCCCGGACGCGGCAAAAAGAGGGGCGGCGGCGGCGGCGGCAATACCACCCAGCCCCACCAGCACCGGGGCTGGAAGGAGGAGGGCTGATGCGGCTGCGCCCGCCCCCTACACACCCCACGCCTCCTCCCCCCCCCCAGACACACACACACCGCCCGGGCCAGGCGGGCTCCGTGGGTTGGAGGAAGGGAGGAGGGAAAGGAAGGGAGGCAAGGAGAAGGAAGGTCAAGGGCGCAGGGAGGAGGGATGGGAGGGAGGGCAGGCAAGGGTTAAGTGAGGGGGGGAGAGGAAGAGGAAGAAGAGGAAGGCCCGAGGAAGAGGAGCCGGAACCCCAGGGAGGAAAGGCCGAAGCCGAGAGGATGGGCTCAAGGTCAAAGGGAAGGAGACCGAGTAGGAAGGATGGAAGGAAGGAAGGAAGGGGGTGGTGATGGATAAAAAGATGATGATGATGGATAGAAGGAAGGAAGGAAGGAAGGAAGGAAGGAAGGAAGGAAGGGAAGGTGATGATGGATGGAAGGAAGGAACTGATGATGGATAGAAGGAAGGAAGGAAGGAGCTGATGATGGATAGAAGGAAGGAAGAAGTTCCTTCTATCCCTTATGAAGAAAGGCTAAAACATTTGGGGCTCTTTAGTCTGGAAAAAAGGCACCTGAGGGGGGATATGATTGAGACGTACAAAATAGTGCAGGGCATGAGTAAAGTGGATAGAGGGAAGCTCATCTCCCTCTCACAAAATACCAGAACTAGGGGACATCCACTCAAACTGAGGGTTGGGAAAGTGGGAACAGACAAAAGAAAATATTTTTTTACCCAGTGTGTTGTTAGTCTGTGGAACTCCCTGCCACAGGATGTGGTGATGGCATCTGGCCCGGATGCCTTCAAAAGGCGATTGGACAGATTCCGGGAGGAAAAGTCCATCCCAGGTGACAAACCATGATGGAGATGTGGCATCTCCAGGCTTAAAACCAGGGTACTTCAAGGGCCAGATGCAGGGGAGTGGACTATCAGGAGACAGTCTTGTGTGCTCCCGGATGCATCTGGTGGGGCCACTTGTGAGATACAGGAAGCTGAACTAGATGGGCCTTTGGCCTGATCCAGCAGGGCTCTCCTTAGGTTCTTATGAAGGAAGGAAAGAAGGAGCTGATGATGGATAGAAGGAAGGAAGGAAATGAAGATGGATAGAAGGAAGGAAGGAAAGAGCTGATTATGAATAGAAGGAAGGAAGGAAGGAAGGAAGGAAGGAAGGAAGGGGATGATGATGGATAGATGGAAGGAAGGAAGGAAGGAAAAAAGGAGCGGATGATGGATAGAAGGAAGGAAGGAAGGAAGAAAGGAAGGAAGGAAGGAAGGAAGGAATCTTACAGTATATTGGATAGAAGGAAGGAAGGAGGTGATGATGGATAGAAGGAAGGAAGGAAAGAAAGAAGGAAGGAAAGGGATGATGATGGATAGAAGGAAGGAACAGGGTGTTTAAGAAGAGAAAAGAGGAAGGGACCAGGAAAGAAGAAGGAAGTGTGTGGGGGCTCCAGAGAGAGAGGAAACATCGGAGGGCTGCCCAAAGTGAGGGAAGGAGGAGGAGGAGGAGGAGGAAGAGGAGAGGATGGAAGGGAAGAGAAGGGAGGAGGGAAATGAAATGAAAGGGTGAGACAGAAAGAGGAAGGGAAATGGAAGGGCAGGGGGTGGGGAGGAGGGGAGGTGCGGGAGGAAGTCAATGGGGAAGGAAGGGAAAGGGGACCCCCAACAAGAAGGAAGGTGTCGCTTCCTTTGTGTGTGTGTGTGTGTGTGTGTGTGTGTGTGTGTGTGTGTGTGTGTGTGTGTGTGTGTGTGTGTGTGTGTGTGTGTGTGTGTGTGTGTGTGTGTGTGAGCTTTCTGGAAGCAAGGAAGAGGAGAGCAGAAAGGGGAAAGAGACCAGAGGTTCAGGAGAGGGAGGGAGGAGCAATGGAAAAAAAGGGGTGTGTGCTGAAATGGTAATCACAGAATCCTTGAGCAAGAAGATCTGACCGACGGTGGCCCTCAGTTCCCCTTGGAGGCCTCCACAGTGTTGGAGGGCTTGCCACCCCTCAAGGCCACGGGTTTCTGCTGCCGTGCTGCTCTAACCATTAGGAAGTTTCGTACTCTTGGCTCATGTTCAGCTTTTGCTCTACCAGAACAGTGGTTCTCCACCAGTGGGTCCCCAGATGTTCCTGGATGGCAACTCCCAGAAGTCTTCCTCCCTAGCTGAGCTGGCCGGGATTTCTGTGCGTTGCTGTCCAGGAACATCTGGGGACCCACCGGTGGAGAAACCACGGCTTGTGGGATTTGCTAAACCAGGCGCACAACCCCCATCTCATAATTGTGTGTTTGGTTTCTTTCTCCTAGGTGCAGTTCTCTGCACCTGTTGAATTTTGTTCTGCTGTTTCAGTCCGCCTAGATCAGGGGTTCTCAGCCTGTGGGTCCCCAGATGTTCCTGGACTGCAACTCCCAGAAATCCTGGCCAGGCTCAGCTCTGAGCTATCCATAGAATCACAGACTTGGAAGAGACCTCAAGGGCCATCCAGTCCAACCCCCTGCCATGTAGGAACCCCCATCGCAGGACTCCCGACAGGTGGCCATCCAGCCTCTGCTTAAAAACCTCCAAAGGAGGAGACTCCACCACCCTCCGTGGCAGCATCTTATTCCACTGCTGGAAAGCTCTAACCATCATGAAGTGCTTCCTAATGTTTAAATGGAATCCCTTTTCCTGTAGTTTGAAACCATTGCCCCATGTCAGAATCTCTGAAGCCATGGAAAACAAACCAGTCCCGTCTTCAATGTGACATCCTTTCAAATATTTAAATATAGCTATGATATCACCTCTCAATCTTTTTTTTGAAAGGCTAAACATTCCCAGCTCCTAAGCCGCTCGTCATAAGACATTTCTTCCAGACCTTCAACCATCCTGGTCGCCCTCCTTTGTACCCGCTCGAGGTTACCAACATCCTTTTTAATTTGAGGTGCACAGAACTGGACACAGGACTCTATATGGGGTCTGACCAGCGCAGAATAGAGTGGTACTATCACTTCCCTTGGTATAGACCAGTGGTTCTCAACCTGTGGGTCCCCAGATGTCCATGGACTGCAACTCCCAGAAATCCTGGCCACCTCAGCTAGCGATGAAGACTTCTGGGAGTTGCAGTCTAGGAACATCTGGGGACCCACAGGTTGAGACACTCTGCTTCTGTTGATGCAACCAAGAATCGCATTGGCTTTCTTTTTCATAACGGATCAGGAAAGAGATCTTGGTGTGTTGGTGGACAGCTCCATGAAGGTGTCTACCAAGTGTGTGGCAGTGGTGAAGAAGGCCAATTCCATGCTAGGGATTATCAAAAAGGAGACTGAAAATAAAACAGCCAACATTATAATGCCATTATACAAAACGATAGAAAGGTCCCACGTGGAGTATTGTGTACAATTCCGGTCACCGCATCTCAAGAAAGACATAGTGGAACTGGAAAAGGTGCAGAAGAGAGCGACTAAAATGATTACTGGGCTGGGGCACCTCCCTTATGAGGAAAGGCTAAAACATTTGGGCCTCTTTAGTCTGGAAAAAAGGCACCTGAGGGGGGATATGATTGAGACGTACAAAATAGTGCAGGGCATGAGTAAAGTGGATAGAGGGAAGCTCATCTCCCTCTCACAAAATACCAGAACTAGGGGACATACACTCAAATTGAAGGCAGGGAGAGTAAGAACAGACAAAAGAAAATATTTTTTCACCCACCGTGTTGCTAGTCTGTGGAACTCCCTGCCACAAGATGTGGTGATGGCATCTGGCCTGGATGCCTTCCAAAGGGAATTGGACAGATTCCTAGAGGAAAAGTCCATCCCAGGTGACAAACCATGATGGAGATGTGTCATCTCCAGGCTTAAAACCGGGGTCCTTCAAGGTCCAGATGCAGGGGGGAGTGGTATCAGGAGACAGATATCTAGTCTTATGCGCTCCCAGAGGCATCTGGTGGGGCCACAGTGAGATATACAGGAAGCTGGACTAGATGGGCCTTTGGCCTGATCCAGCATGGCCTCTTCTTAGGTTCTTATGATTTCTGGGAGTTGCAGTCCAGGAACATCTGAGGACCCACAGGTTGAGAAACCCTGATATAGATCTTTTTGAATTTTGTTTCTCTCTTCCAGGGGCATTTGCTCTTCCAACCCGTTTTCTATCGTCCGCCCATTTGGCAAGCATTCCCAGCATCAATAAAAATGTTGACGAGCACCGGGCCTGGGACTGATCCCTGGGTAACCCCACTTGTGACCTCCTCCCGGTCTGAGAAAGAGCCATTAATCATCACCCTCCGTGTACAGCGCTGGAGCCAGCTGTGTACCCACCTGGCGGTGGTTCCATCCAGCCCACTCTTCATTAGCTTGCTAATCAGAATATTACGAAGGTTGTGGGGAAAACAGGAAGGAAGGAAGTTTGCCAAGGAGAAGAAGAAAAAACAAATGCAGATGAGCAGAAGAATCGTCTCCCAGTGGCTGGGATAAAGCTGTCGTTTTTCAGCCTTCCCTTGGCCTGATATGTCTGAGTGTATCTCAACTACAGGTCCCATCAGCCTTGGTCGCCCACGTTGATAAGCGTTGCAGTCCGAAGAGAGGAATGCAAGCAAGAGGGAACTATGGGGAAAACAAGGGGGAAACCATTTCATGAAGGAGATTGGGCAGGAAGGAAGGAAGGAAGGCAAACACCAATGCAAACAATGGGCATTGTGACGTAGTATTAGCAATTAAGGCAACGATAAAACCCATCAGACAGCTCCACAGGTCCCATCATCCTGAGTGGTCGTGGACCGTCGTTTCATTGTCGATTGGTGGCTGGGTGGCTCCAGTGAGAACGGGCTGATGGGATCCGTTCTGGAATTTGCTCTGAACTTTACTCAAGCTCGGTGAGGAGCCGCACCGAGCTCTGTGGCAGACGTCGAGTCTCTCTGGCCTTTGCGTGGGAACTTTACAAAAGGCTGCCAATGGTTCGGCACCTTGGAAAGGGTCTGTAAAGTTCGGAAAGAAACCCGAAGCAGACTCAAAGGCAGTGCTGGCAGCCTCCATGAGGACATGATCGCCTCCTTGACGTCAAACTGCAGATCATGTAATCCCCTCCACCCCCTCCCCTAAAATTACTGTATATGCCAAAAGGCTTGATTCCTTGGGGTTTTACATTTTGCCACGGGGGCAAACCATACCTGAGTGTCGTGTCCCCGTTTTTAAAGAGCTGCCCTTGAGACCCATGTTTAAGTGGGGGGGGGGGAGTATTAGGGTTACATTCCATAATACTCAGGCCCTGAGCAAATGTGGCTAGACTTTGAGAATAGAGTGTGAGGGGCTATGTAGTCCAAGATTTATTATTATTATTATTATTATTATTATTATTATTATTATTATTATTATTATTATTATTTTTTTTTTTTTTAATAATATTTTTATTGAACATGAAAAAGAACAAAATAACAATAATAAACAGTAATAGACAATCATAAACAATACAGAGTGCCCCCCACCCCCAAGAAACCGTCCAGTATTCTTGCATCTTCTCTTTCTTCTTCATCTTTTTTCTTTTTCTTCCAATAGGCTTCTTAAGGTCTTTTACGCCAGAACTGTGTTGGGTTATAAGTTGGTTGTATCCCTTTCCCTTTTAATAATACATAATCTATAAATTTCCCCCAAACATCATAGAAAATATCTTTTTTTATTTCACCTCTCAAAACTTTTATATTACAAGATAGTTTATCATTTAACGCTATGTCCCACACTTCCTTATACCATTCAGCAATTTTAAGGTCTGATTTCAATTTCCAGTTCCTAGCAATAATCAGTCTAGCTCCTGTCATAAGATTTGCTATTAATTCTTTAGTTTTCACATCATATTCATTAATAGATGGTAATGATAACAAAGCAATTTCCGGTACACATTTAATATCGGTTTGTATTATTTCTCTTATCTCCTCAAAGATCTCTTGCCAGAACTTTTGAACTATTTCACATTCCCACCATAAATGAAAATAGGTACCTGTCTTTTTTTCGCATTTCCAGCAGAGCTTAGAATATTTTGGATTCATTCTATTCATTCTGACTGGAGTCATATACCATCTTAAAACTAGTTTGAAGTAGTTTTCTTTTATTCTGACTGATAATGACCGTAAAATCCTCAAATTCCAAATTCTTTTCCATTCATCATTATTTATTTATTTCTCTATGTCTTGTTTCCATAGCTCTCTTATTGTGTCCTGTTCCCTATTCTCAAATGAATCTTGAATTATTTTATATAGTTTACCAACTGTTCCTTTCCCTGTATTTCCTTTCTCTGATTCATATGTTGTCAGAAATTGCTCAAATTTTGTATATCCTCTAAGTTGTGTATTTTTTCCTAATCCATTCTTTCGTCCAGCTGTCTAACTGGGCGTAATTCAACCAGGACAATTCCTGAGTTTGCAGAATACGTTTAATTTCTTGTTTTGATGTCATCTTTTTAATCCAATCTTTTAGTCTTGCCCACTTTCCTTAATTTAAATAAGTCTCCCAATTTCTTCATGTTCGTGGGGAAAATTTTCCTGATCGATCACCGCGCCAAGCGGGGAACCTTCCTGTATCAATTTCTTTCCATACTTTTTCCAAGTGAGCAATAGGGAACTTAGAAGAGGGTTTTTAATTGGGTAACTTTTCCTTTTTGGGGGGAAACTAAATACATATTTATTTATGTCTTCATTTAGTTCCTCTGATTGAAGTTCCCACCATATTAGTTTTTGCGGTTTAAAATAGTATTTCCCCCAGGGAACTAATCTGATTAGCTATGTAATACATTCTAAGATTAGGTATACCTATACCTCCCTCTTTTTGAGATCTGTACCATAAGCTTTTATTTACTCTTGCTTTTTTTTTCACCATTGCAAAATTTATTTAAAAGATCTTGATAGACTTTAATTTCAGTTTCTGTGTATTGAATAGGTAACATTCTAAAAAGAAAATTTATTTTAGGAAGTATTTTCATTTTTACCATTGCTATTCTGCCAAACCATGATAAGTTTAATTTGGAGTAATTTTGTAATTTATTTCTAATCTCTTCCTTTATTTTTGTATAATTTCGTTCTTTCGTTTTGCTAATGTCTTTATCTAAAAGTATCCCTAGGTATTTTATACATTTACAAATTTTCAGTTCGTAATTGGAGATCTCTTCCATGTCTCGATTATCCTGATTGAAAAGCATGATTTCTGATTTCTGCCAGTTGACACATAATCCGGTTATTTCACCAAATTCCTTTAGATGAGCTTTTATTCTTAATATATTTTCTGCCGGATTTTTTTATTGTTAACAAAGCGTCATCCGCAAATAAACTGATTTTTATCTTGCCTTCCTTACCCATACCTTTAATAAGTTGGTCCTCCCTTATTGCATTAGCTAGTAGCTCTATCACTATGCAAAACAGAACTGGCGATAAAGGGCATCCCTGTCTTGTTCCTCGGCCTAGGGTAATTTTTTCTGTCATCCCATCATTGACAATGATTGATGAGGTGCTATGAGAATAGAGTTGGTTTATTACACTTAGAAATTTTTCGCCAAATCCCCATTTCACTAATAAAAGTTTTAACGCAGGCCATTGGACACAATCAAAGGCTTTAAATAAATCTAGAGACAAAATACATGCTTTATCCTGTGATCTTCCCATCTCATAAAGAACATTCAAGACTCTTCTTACAGTGTCTAACATTTGTCTACCTTTGATAAAGCCCGTTTGGTCTTCCTTAATATATTTGTCTATAAATGTGTACATTCTTTTGGCTAGAATTGCTGTAAAAATCTTGGCATCTTGATTTATAAGTGATATTGGTCTGTAGGATCCAACATCTGTTGGATCTTTATTAGGCTTAAGAATTAAAATAGTTAAGGTATGTTTCCAGGAGGAAGGAACTTGCTCGCCCTCCAATATCTCATTATAAAGTTTCTTTAACTTAGGAATTAACATTGATTTGAATACCTTGTAAAATTCTGGACCCAATCCGTCATCTCCTGGAGTTTTGGCATTCTTTAGCTTATTTATAACATCGTCTATCTCCTCCTCTTTAATAGCTTTTTCCATTTCAAACCTGTCTTCTTCCGCTAGTCTTACTTTTAAATTTTTGTCAATATATTGTTCCATAACTTCCTTACTACTTCTATTAGCTGTATATAAGTTTTGATAAAATTCTTGAATAGCTTTTAATTTTTCTTTCATTTGAGTAGAAATATTACCGCTTAAATCCTTTATCCTTCCTATCATGCTTTTTTCTTTCCTTTTCTGTGCTAATTTTGCTAGCATCTTGGAGTTTTTATTGCTATATTCGAAAAAATTTCTTTTCAAATATAGTAGATTTCTTTGGGTTTGTTGTAGATCTATATCTTCTAATTCCCTTTTCCTAGCCTCAACCTGAATTAAAAAATTTTTGTCTTTGGTTAGAAAGAATTGAGATTCAAGATCTGCTATCGTAGAGTCCCAAAAATCAAAACCAAGTTAAAGCTCAGTAGGGGAAATTCCACAAGTGCATTTTTAAAAAAAGGGATAAACTATTGTTTTCTTTTTGTGTGTGTGTGCTGTAAACTTCTGACCTTGGTAGCCAGGACAGTATCTAAATCAAATAACTATGAAAATATGAAACAATTGGTTTTCCAGAACGGAAGGCTGAAAACTGTGTTATTGTCCCAGATGCTACCAATTAAATACATTAGTCACAGCATCTGGAACTGTTAGGGTTCTCCCTCCCCCCAGGAGGCTGGGGATTCTGGGCTTTGTAGTGGAACACTTTAATATTGATTTTATTTTTATTGTGTTACTATTTTATGGTTTTATTGTATGAATTGTTTGAATTTGTTAATTGTTGTAAACCGCCCAGAGTGACCTTGCTGCCAAATGGGCAGTATAAAAATCCAATAAATAAATAAATAAATTTATATAGTACCATTATTTTAATTTTTTTTTAAATTATATTTTTCTTTCCTTGGCCGCACTATTATTAATCATGCACCTGTGAGCAAATCTGATATTCTTTTGTAATCTATCTCTTCCCGGTTATCAAATATTGACATGCCGTCTTTAAAAACCTTTAAAAAAGGTTTAAAAGGTTTGATATATAAGAGCATTTTATAGACTTCGGGGAGAATTTATAGATTAAGATTAAAAGGGGGGAACACACACACACACACACACACACACACAGATTATACATTTATATATTATATAAATTATTATTATTTTCAGTATATTGTTGTATGCTATTCCTTGTTAATTGCCCTGAGTTTTACACACACAGAGAGATTATACATTTATATATTAAAAGCACACACACAAACACACACAGATTATACATTTATATATTATGTAAATTATTATTTTTCTCAGTATATTGTTGTATGCTACTCCTTGTTAACCGTCCTGAGTTTCTGTCTGGGAAAATCTGGCCGTATATAAATATAAAAATAAATAAATAAATATTAAATTATATATTATATATATTAAAACACAAAAATTTTTACTTTTGCTTGTCATAGATTTGGTTGCTTTTTGTTGTGATTTTTTCCAGTAGGCTATAAAAGGGGAACTACTCCAAAAATGCCAAATAATCATAATAAAAATAATAAAATAAGGATTATTTTGCCACTTAGAATTGATCGGAGAAACACCTGGTGGTGTGTGTGACTGAGAAGGGAATTTCTTCTCAAGCTGCCTCTAAACATGGCCTTAAAAAGTAACTTGTGACATGAATCAGGTGTTCCCCATGGCGCCGGGTAACTAAGTTACCCAGGGTGATTATCCGTACCCTGGGTAACTTAACTACCAGGTCGCGTGATTCACCACCACCAGGAGTAAGTACTTGCAAGAAAAAACTCAGTTTCTTGTAACTAGTTCCTAGCCAAGAGTTTCTTGTAACTAGTTATTACAAGCTCACAGGAGAACCCCAGGATAAAGGGAAGGATAAAGGGGACCAACAGGGAGGAATAAATGAAATTAAAGCCAGACTCACTGACTGCAGGCGACCTGGGAAGCCAGAAGGGCCAGTGGCCACAGAGACCTTTGGGTAGTGGGCGGCATATAAGTTGTATAAATCCATAAAATAAATATAAATAAATTAAAGTAGCCACCAAAGCTGCAGCCGTAGTTTTTGTGGTTTTTCTTTTTAACAGCTATTGGAAACCTGGCTATTTGAGCAGGCCTTTCTTAAAATGTAACATAAATCCAGTGTTCACCCACTGCTTTTAGCCAACTTGCCCGCCAATAATATGACAGGCCTATGGAAATTACCTTATTTCATGTTATTTTAATTTTAATTTTATTTATTGTTTTTGTGTCTATTTTATTTATTTTACTGTATAAATTACATGTGTTTCTATTGATTGCTTGTTGTCAACTGCCCAGAGTGGCCTCGCTGCCAGATGGGCAGTATAAAAATAAAAATAAAATAAAAATAAAAATAAATAAATATGTGTGTGTGTTTCTACTTCTCCCTTAAAACCCATAAAATTATATGTATCCTACATACAGTATGTCATGTGAGTACCCTCCCTCACATTTGAGGGAGAGTTTGTGTGAAGCTGCACTCCCTTTTTAAACCTTTTAACTGTTTAGCTAGTTGTTATAAAGAAGCTTTTTTGTTTTTCTTACTGTCTTACTATTTTGCTAAAAGAGGAGCTAAAAGAGGAGTTTGTTGGTCTTAGAGCTTCTGGTTAAAAGGAGTAAGAAGCTCAGAGTTTGCTCGGGGGAGTTCACCAGCAACCTATGCGTAGATAGGACCGGAACATCTCCAGGAAGTGTCAAGGCCACAAAAGAATCACACAGTTATTATACTTTGAGTTATTGGGATGTTAAATGCCAGAATGGCTTAAGCCACTGAGCTGACTGATAAAGGCAGAGTCTGCCAGAGAAAGAGACCACACCGCAATCGGTAGAAGGCTCTAGAAGGCTCGAACTTTCCTGGCTGTCAGAGTGGCCTAAGAGTATTCAAAACATCACTACTAATACAGTGGTACCCTGATTTAAGAGCAATTCGACTTAAGAGCGGAAAACGCCGGAAAACTTTTGACGTTTTCACTGCCACCTCACAAATTTTAGATATGGTCTTCTCGACTTACAAATATTTTTTCCATTATTTTGATTTTTTTCAATTTTTTAGATAGGTACCCCGACTTAAGAGTAGTTCGACTTAAGAGCATGCCTTCGGAACGGATTAAATTTGTAAGTTGAGGCACCACTGTAGTTGTTACTAGGGCCCGCACATTTCGTAAATGTTAGTATATATTTTCTTGTGACAACACATGAGCACCCGAGACCTTGTGACACTAACGGGTCTCCTGACACCCGGGAAGGAAAAATGGCTCCTTGGGCCCAAATTGGACATTTTCACTTCTGTGACATATTTTATGTGTGTGCTTAGATTGATCGAGCGATCAATTGATAGACAGACAGACAAGAAGGATGAAATAGAGAGACAGACAGGCAGGGCTCAGACAGACAGATAGATAGATAGATAGATAGATATAGATAGATAGATGATAAATAGATGTGTGTATTAAGATTGATGGATTGATTGATCAATCAATTGATCAATTATAAGGAGAAAGAATCCATATTTAGAAAGACAGGCAGACAGATAGATAGACAAGAGGAACTGATCGACAGAGATAGACAAGAGGAACTGATAAATTGATAGACAGAAAAGAAGCAACTGATGACAGATAGAAAGGGAAAAAGGAAGGGATGGATGGATAGATAGACAGAGAGACAGACAGATGTGTATTAAGACTGATGGATTGATTGATCAATTGATCAATTATAAGGAGAAAGAAACCATATTTAGACAGACAGACAGGCAGGCAGGCAGATAGACAAGAGGAACTGATAAATTGATAGACAGAAAAGAAGCAACTGATGACAGACAGAAAGGAAAAAAGGAAGGGATGGATGGATAGATAGATAGAGAGACAGACAGACAGATGTGTATTAAGACTGATGGATTGATTGATCAATTGATCAATTATAAGGAGAAAGAAACCATATTTAGACAGGCAGGCAGGCAGGCAGGCAGGCAGATAGACAAGAGGAACTGATAAATTGATAGACAGAAAAGAAGCAACTGATGACAGACAGAAAGGGAAAAAGGAAGGGATGGATGGATAGATAGATAGAGAGACAGACAGACAGATGTGTATTAAGACTGATGGATTGATTGATCAATCAATTGATCAATTATAAGGAGAAAGAATCCATATTTAGAAAGACAGGCAGACAGATAGATAGACAAGAGGAACTGATAGACAGAGATAGACAAGAGGAACTGATAAATTGATAGACAGAAAAGAAGCAACTGATGACAGACAGAAAGGAAAAAAAGGAAGGGATGGATGGATGGATATAGATAGGCAGGCAGGCAGGAACTCTCTCTCTCTCTCTCTGACAAACGGGGTTCAAATCCCGTCTTGGCCATGGGAAATCTCATGGGTGGAGTGGAACAGGGGAAAAAAACCTTCTCCTTAAACATCACACTTACCTCGAAAAAACCCTTTTAGGGTCACTGCAAGTTGTTCTGAGCTTGACAGCGAGTGATCTTCCACAATCTAGACACCCACCCACGTAGGTGCACGCTTCTGATTTACAAACAAATATTTAAGGAAAAACCTTCCCGCTCCCACCTTTTTTCTAGTTGCTCCGGCAGCAGTTTATTAATTAACGTCTAGTTGAATTGTGGTTGTGTGCATTTCTCATAGTTGGATCAAGGATATCTTAGATTTTAATACAGTATATATTTTTCTTTGTCTCTCTAGATGAAATGATCTATCAAATGTCTCCACATCTATTATATTTGTATTTATTTAATTTTTTTTCTATTTAATTTAAAAGTGATCTCAGGAGGTGACTCCAGTGCCCCCTTTTTAGGGAGAGAATTCCTGTGTTATCTTCAGGGTGGCTCCGGCCCAGTTTCAAGAGGAAGTGGTCCCTCTCGGAGGTGGTTTCAAAGCCACAAAAGCGGCAGGGTGGGGTAATGGTCAGGGTGGGGTTGGAGAGACTGAGAACGGGGTTGTCCCCCACTTAGGCCACAAACCCACTGGGTGGGTCTGGGGAAGGGCAGCTCTTCCTCCCTTAGCATGGTCTACCTTGCAGGGTTGTGCTCAGGCCAAAATGTGGAGAGAATTCCCCTCTGAATTTATTGGGCAGAAACGTAGGGCAAGAAATCAGGAACCAGACCCGAGCTTTTGACAGGGTCCCACGTCCTACGGCCGGCCTTTCTAAAGCCGAGGATAAATCATTCCAGCTCTTGACTAAGTCGCCTTCCTAGGTCCTGCCCGACAGCCCTCTTAATGCCCATGTCTTTAATTATTATTATTTTTAAAACGTGTAGGCCATCTTTCTTCCAATAAGGGAACCCAACCCATTCCACTGCAAGGTGGCAACCAGTGTTGCATCATGGGGTGGTGAGTTACACAGGCACTGCCAAAAATGCTGACATCTGCCTAGCAATTAGAAAAAAGCAAAGTGGCCATAGGGCCCCCCACGAGATTTATCCGCAGAGCGGCTCTCTTCCCCCTCCCCAAACTTTTTGGAACAGGGAAATATTTTTAAAAGCTTAAGATTGTGCACAAGGATCTCGAGCCACTAAGACTCGGGCTTGGCTTTACAGGGCATGTCCTACCATCTGCCTCTCCTTGGCCAAGAGCATTACAAGAACAAAATGCAGATTATTTTTTGGGAAGGGGGGGGGGGAAATGGGTGAAGGGATGAGAAGAGATGGTCTCAACCTGAGGCAGCTTGTTTGAAGGTTTGGGAAGCCAGGAGACGGTAGGAACAGGATTTCCTTTAAAATAAAGTTATTTACAGTAGGACTCCAGTATCCACCGATTCATTATCCACTGATTCAGCTATCCACGGTTGGCAGAGGAAAACATTAAATAACTCAGCAGCCACAAAGCAAGCTGTTGTCACAAATAGCATCTGTAAAGCAGGCTACTGTCACAAATAGCGGCCATAAAGCATGCTACTGTCTCAAAACAGCAGTCATAAAGCAAGCTACTGTCAGGAAACAGCAGTGGGGCGATGTTGTCTCTTATCCACAGTTTTCATTATCCACAGGAAGGCCTGGAACCAATCCCCAGCAGATACCGGGGTCCTACTGTATTTTATTTATTTTATTTTAGAGTATTTTTACCTCGCCTTTCTCCTCGGGAAAGGACCCAAGGCGGCTTACAGTAATGAGGGATAATATACAGTCCAATGCAATGAAGTTTCCGTCTGAAAGGGAAGGGGGATATGATGCTGAATCCTTTTGAACCAAACCCTGGCCTTGTTTCAAACCAGAGTGGGACAGGGCGTTGGGTGCCATCATTCTCTCTCTTTGCTAGGGGTTATTTTCCTGCTTTTTCTCAAAACCCTACAGCAGTGATGACCCTGGGGTTGCAAAATGCTTCAGGTGCTACCCTTTGGGAAAGCCAGACGGGAAAAGAAGCCAAGGTATTAATTGAAAAACAGCAAATGATATCATGTATTCGTTCCCGCGATCCGTTTTGACCGTAAGGATCTCCGGTTGGCTAGGAAGCTCTCTTCTCTTCGGGGCTGTTCCAAGGGAGATCTTCTCGTTTCTTTTCTCCACCTGGGTGGGCTGCAACAGGGAAGAGGGTCCACCGCAGCAGGGAAAATTTAGGCCCCCCCCCCTTTACAACAACAGGACACAGGCGAGGGTGCAAAACTTGTCCGCTGAAAATCCACCAGCACCCCAGTCAGAATGAGCCAGTTACTTACCTGTAAAGGTGGTTCTTTGAGTGGACCTTCGTGAAGCCACACAGATGGGTTTCCCAGGTGCCCCTGCGCCAGAGGTCGGACTTCCCTAGTAATAGGAAAGTTCGTTAGCCTCCGCCCCCGCACCCTGCGCATGTGCGAGGGTGTTCCCGCACAAACACCCCAGTTCCTCTTGACCGCCAGGATGACAGGTAATGGATGTACCCGCCAGGGCGTGACGGTCCGAGGGGAGGCGGGCGGGTGCTGTGTGGCTTCACGAAGGTCCACTCGAAGAACCACCTTTACAGGTAAGTCACTGGTTCTTCTCCCTCGTGGCCTTCGTGAAGCCACACAGATGGGGGATTGCAAGCAGTGCTCACTGGCAGGAGGGGAGCCACGCCGTCACAAAGGAAAGCACTGTCCTCCCAAAGGAAGTGGCCGACCTCACGCGTGCATCCACCCTGTAGTGCAGGGCTGCCCAAGCTTTTTGCAAGGAGGGCCAGATTTGGTGGCTGAGAATGTGTCGGGGGGGGGGCGGCTGCTCCCCGACCCTGCCACCCCCACTGCCAGCCCCACCCACTGACCCATAAGCCCCACCCACTGACCCCTTGCAACCCCACCTGCAGGAAGGAAGGCGGGGACCGAGGGAGGGAGGAAGGAAGGAAGGAAGGTGGGGACCAAAGGAAGCACAGGGAGCCGTGGCCACAGGTTGCCCCTTGGAAGAGGTGATCTGTCTGACCTTGCACGCCCCCCCAAGCTCCCCAGTGGTGGCGACGGCTCGCCCGCCAGCCCACCCCAAAGCTCCTTGGTGGTGGCAGAGGCCCACTGGCCTGCCCACCCCCCACACTTTCCCCTGCGGTGCTGGTGGTGGCAGCCCCCCCCCCCCCCCCCCCCCCCCGCGCCCCCAGCCTCACAAGGTTGCCGGCAGTGCCGGTGGCAGCAGCCCACGCAATGGCTGGCCAGCCCAGCCCCACAAGCTTCCCGGAGGTGTCAGTGTTGGCGGAAGATGGGGCGAAGGGGGGGGAGGGAGGGGCGGGCCAGCCAGCCGCAAGCCACTCAGAATGGCCTGACGGGCCGGATTTGGCCCCCGGGCCGTACTTTGGGCAAGCCTGCCATAGTGGGTCACGAAGGTCTCTGGCCTGGACCACGTGGCTGCCTGGCAGATGTCCTCCAGGGGGACACCTTTAAGGAATGCCGCCGAGGAGGCCATAGCAATGGTGGAATGAGCTTTTAGAGAGGTAGGCAAAGGCATTTTAGCCAGTTCATACACTAATTTGATGGTCTGCCCAACCCAGTGGACAAATCGCTGGAAGGAGACGGGGCGACCCGGGGCCGCAGGGTCCTGACAAATAGTCTTTGAGAGCTCCTAAGAGCTTTAGTTCTAGAAATGTAGACGGCAAGAGCTCTTCTAACATCCAAAGTATGCCTGCGCCTCTCCACCTTGGTGGTGGGATTAGGAAAGAAGGCCGGAAGGACGATGCGCTGTGAAATGTGGAAGGAGGACACCACCTGGGGAGGAAGGTGATGTCAGGGTAAGCTACCATCCTATCCTGATGAAACTGTAAACACAGTGGATCACACCGAAGAGCACAGAGTTCACTTCCTCTGCGGGCAGAGGCAACAGCAACTGGGAAAGCAGTTTTTAAAGTCAATAGCCTAAGGTCTGCCGGTGGCCAAGGAGGGCTCCAAGGGAGGGAGGTCGCTGTAGAGCTCTGAGAACTAGAGAGAGGGACCACTGCGGGGGGGGGGGGATAGGCTTCCTGTCAGGAAAGGTGTATTTGAGTCCCCGCAGGAAGTGCTTCAGCCGAGGATGTCTGAAGGAGGATGATGCTGGCAACATCGGAGGCTGGTGAGCGACGATCGCTGAAAGGTGGACTCGCAGCGAAGACAAGGTAAGCCCAGACCGCTTGAGGTGCAAAAGGTACTGTAGGATCCAAGTCAGAGAGGGGTTGATGGGATCAAATCCCTTGTCTGCCACGTAGAAGAGAAACCTCCTCCACTTGTAATGGTACAGTTTAGTGGTGGAGGGCTTGCGGCATGCAGATATGATAGACTCTATCAGTTCACCCTCGTCCACGCTGTGAGCTGGAGGCGTGGAAGGTCTGGGTGCAGAACTTGGCCATGGTTTTGTGACAGCAGGTCCAGAAACGGGGCCAGGTGATGGTAGCTGTTGGACATCCTGAGAAGGGATGCAAACCAGGGCTGCCTGGGCCACCAAGGTGCAATCAGGATGAGATTGGGTCTCTCCTGAACAATCTTGACGACCACCTTGTGAAGTAAGGGAAACGGAGGGAATGCATAAAGCAGGTGGTCTTGCCAAGGACGTAGGAGAGCCATCCCTTAGAGAGTCCCGACCCTTGCCTGCCCTGGAACAGTACATGCGGCGGCACTTCTTGTTGTGCGAGGCAAACAGGTCCACTAGAGGGTGGCCCCATTTGTTGCACAGAGATGGGTGAAGGTCAAGGGATGTAGTTCCCTTTCGTGGTTCGACTGTTGGCGGTGGCTGAGATCGTCCGCGTCAACGTTGTCTTCTCCCGGCAGGTGCATGGCAACCGGATGGATGCTGTGGCTGATGCACCAGTCCCAGAAGTGGATGGTGAGATCCAGCAGGCGTGCTGAATGAGTTCCGCCCTGTTTGTTGATGTAGTACATGGCGGTTGTGTTGTCGGTCACCGCCAGTACTACCTTTGCGGAGAGGTGCCGGAGGAACGCCCAGAACGCCTTGAAGATGGCCAAGAGTTCCAGCTTGTTGATGTGGAGGTGATGTTCCTGCGCAGTCCAGGTGTCGTGCATCTGGTAAAATAGGCAGACAACCCCCCCCAACCCGTATCACTGGCATCTGTTGTTACTTGTATTGTCGGGAAGGGATCCCTGAACGGTCGGCCGGAGAGTATGTTCGTAGGGCTGGACCACCAGGCAAGTTGGTGAGGCAGGTTGGGTGAGATGAGCAGAATCTTTGTAGGTGGGTCCTGAAGTGGATCGAAGTGATGAAGGAACCAGTTCTGGAGACATCTGAGCCGCAATCTGGCGTGTACCAGAACAGATGTCATAGAAGCCATGTAACCCAGGAGCCTCTGGACCTGAATGGCTTGAACCTGTTGCCCCAGATTGAAAAGTTGAAGTAACTTGAGAGTCTCTGCAATCCTGTCCCGCGGGTGGAATGCCATGGCCCGGGTGGAGTCTAGGATTGCTCCAATGAAGGTCACCACAGGAGAAGGAAGAAGGTGGGACTTTTTGAAGTTCACCTGAAGCCCCAGAGAATCCAGAGCAGAGAGGACGGTAGCAATGTCCTGCCGCGCTTTCTCCTCCGAGTCCGCGACGACTAGCCCGTCGTCTAAATAGGGAAAAACGACGACTCCCAAAGTGCGAAGGGATGCTGCCACGGGTGCCAAGCACTTGGTGAATACCCGTGGTGCCGTCGCTAGGCCGAATGGCAGAGCGGAGTATTGGAAGACGTCGTTTCCTACGGCTAATCGAAGGAGACGTCGATGCGCGGAATGGATCGAGATGTGGAAGTACGCATCCCACAGATCCCCAACTCCAAACCAGTCGCCTCTGCGGAGCAGGGGGATGATTTTCTCCAGGGTGACCATTCGGGATTTCTTGTAGACCATGAACTTCTTGAGGACGCGAAGGTCTAGAATTGGTCGCAGACCGCCGTCCTTTTTTGGAACTGTAAAATAACGAGAAAACAGGCCTCCCTGTGACAGGGATGGTGGTACTGGTTGAATGGCTCCTTTTTGAAGTAAGGATGCCACCTCCTCCAACAAACAAGGGGAGGGAGGTGTGCGAACGATGTTCCCCAACAGGGGATGGAACTTTAACTCTAAGAGATAAACATCTCTTACAACAGACAGGACCCATCAGTCCAAAGTGATCCTTTCCCAAGCCGACAGAAAGGGACGCAGGCGGATGACCTCGGCGTCAGTAGTCATCGCGGTGTCGTCTGTCCCTGGGCTTGGAAGTGGACGCAGAGGGCTTAGAGTTCTTGCCCTTGGAGCCAAAGGATGAGAAGGTCGAAGATCTGGTGGGCTTGTCTCTCTGGGGCCTTGAAGAGGACTGAGAAGCAGGGGGGGCCAGTAGCGGTGCCGGGGTGGAAACCGAAAGGGCTGCTTGGTTCTCTGAGGGATGAGACTGAGCTTCTTTGCAGTCTCCTGCCTCTTATGACGGTCTTCCATGAGATCGTCTGTGGAAGTATGGAACAAGCCCGTGCCATCAAAAGAGAGGGCCTCGATTTGTGCCTTAGGACCATCAGAGAGGCCGGTGGTCCAAAGCCAAGCATGCCTCCTTAAGGTAATAGAGGTGTTCAGAACCTTCGATGAACAATCGAAGGCAGGCTTGGAAGCCCGCATCTGCTGAGCTGCTAAGGCCATGGATTCATCATAGAGAGCTGAAGCCTCCGCTCGCTGGTCCTCAGGTATAAGTTCCAGGAAGGGGTGTAAGTGCACTAGGAGGTCCCTTTGGTACACCCCCATAGCACCCTGATAGTTGCAGATCTTATGCAAGAGAGTGGCATAAGAGTACAAATTCCTCCCAATAGTGTCTATCTTGCGGCCTTCTTTGGACGGCGGGACTGGAGTTTGTTTAGAACGAGACTGCACCTGTGGAGAAGCAACTACCGCAGAGTTCGGGGCCGGATGTTTGTCTAAATATGGAGCCTTGTCGTCGTAGAGGGATTCCAACTTTCTTGAAACCGATGTGGAAAATACTGCTTGAAAGGAATCCTCCACCATCGTAAGGAAGGAAGGTATCAAGGTGAGGTGCCCTGGTGCAGTCTCCTCAGATGCGATACGGCCGAAGATGTGACAAACCCTCTTAGGTTTGGGTTGGTGAATGGGGAGATCAGTAGTCTTGGCCATCCTAACGAGGAAGGCTGTAGAATTTCAGTGAGAAAGCCGGGATCGGAGGGACCGAGACGGTCGGGACAGAAGGTTGTTGTTTCTTGGTCCGGCGCTTCTTAGCTGGAGGTTTCGTCAGATCCGGGGAATTGGTCGGATCCAGAGGGGTCAAAGATTTGGCTACAGCCGTGGCAATGGAGAGCGCTGGATTGGAGGGGACTGAGGGCATAGCAAGGCCTTCGAATCCGGAAGCCGCATGCTGGCTCTCGAAACCGGCGACGGTCAGAACGGGAAGTTGGACTGAAGCTGGGGAACGGTCCCACTTTCGGAGCTTCTTAGGTTTTTCCAGGGTTGGCACCGTCGAACCTGGTAAGGGTCTGTCCTCGAACCCGGCCACAAGGCGTGGGGAGGACGGGACTCTTGAAGCCAAAGAAGCTGCCGGAGAACGCGCAGAACGCACGGGGGACCAACGGGTCCCAGACTCCATGGTGGACCGACGGGTCCCAGATTCCAAGGTTGGAGTCTCCTCCGTCGAAATCAGAGTCAGGTTCGGCAGCAAGGCCATGTCATTGTCAGATGACTCACTGGAAGAGTCGGACTGGAGCAAGGGGTTGAATTAGGGAAGCGTTGACATTAGCGGCGCCGAACCTGAAATTTCCGTCTCCACTGAAAAGACTTTGGGCGGCACGGAAACCGAAGCGGGGGCTGGTTTTGGGGGTCTGGCCGGTTTTAGGGCCTTTAGAAATGAAGCCTCTGAAGATGGTTTAGGCTTCGAAACCCCTTGTAAGATGGGAATCTTTTTGAGCTTTTCCTCCCGTACCGGCAGTTCCGACTTACGGCCAGAGTCCGGGGATGATTTCTTCTCCATCGGACGAGGCCGTAGAGATTTTTCAAGCAAGAAAGGCGAGCTGGTTGCGGAGGTTCTTCAAGGCTTGAGAACTGAAGCCTCGGCAGATGGCACAGGCCTCGGGACGGTGGTGGTCGCCCAAACAGAAAAGGCACTTTTCCTGCCTGCCTCTATGAGGAATCTTGCTGCCGCAGCCCGAACACTTTTTAAAAGGTTGCGCAAAATACATCAGTCAGTCCGAAGCCAAGGGTCGATGGAAAAGCCGAAGAAATCCAATCGAAGAGTCAATCGCACGGAGACCAGCGAAAACGAACCTCTAGCTGTTGGCAGTTAAGAGGAACTGAGGTGTTTGTGCGGGAACACCCTTGCACATGCGCAGGGTGCGGGGGCAGAGACTAACGAACTTTCCTATTGCTAGGGAAGTTCCGACCTCTGGTGCAGGGGCGCCTGGGAAACCCATCGGTGTGGCTTCACGAAGCCCACGATGGAGAAACTATAGGTCCCGGCTGTGTTTGCGTTTGGTCCAAGGCTGATGCTCTGTGGATGGTTTGAAATCCTGCTCCCCTCGAAAAAAGGGAGGGAGGATCACGGACAAATGTTTTATTTATGAATATTTCAGCTCATCAGTGCATACCCCACAAAGCCTTGCTAGGCCAACAATTCCGCTGCTTCTCCAAACCCCAATTTTTTGGAGCCAGCTTCCTGAGTCAGAGCCGAAGATTAGCGGCTGACACAAAAAGAGTGTGTGTGTGTGTGTGTGTGTGTGTGTTTAAGCTACAGAAAGTAGGGTGGGAAATCCGGCCCCTCTCCGGAAACAAAACAATTTTTAAGGCACCCTCCCCTTCAAAGAGTGAGGTTTGTTTTTCAAACAGCTAATTGGTCTTCCCCATTAAATGTTTTAATTTTAGAGCAAGAATGTCAGTGCCCGTTTCCGGCATTTCAGGAATGTCGCCTCTGGATGCAAGGTGGAGAAGAGGATGAGACAGCGGGGGTTGGGTGGGGCTCCAGATCCCATCATCCCCACGGGCTGGATTTTAACCATTTTATTTTGAATAAGTTGCAAAGACACACCAGGCCACAAAAAACGCCACCACCCCCCGGGAACCTTTTCTCGCCCGAGAGGCAAATGGGAGATCACTGCAAAACGAGAGGGGAGAAAATGGTGGGGCTCCGGAGGTTGCCAGGACTACAACTCCCATTGTGCCGGACCCTGGGGCTGGTGGGAGGTGGAGTGCACGAACCCCGGTGTGTGTGTGTGTGTGTGTGTGTGTGTGTGTGTGTGTGTGTGTGTGTTCACATCCTTAAAGGCCTAGGGAGGAAAAAGAGGTGATACAAAGGCTTTATTAGGACATCCCCTGAGCAGCCGGGGGTTGGAATTTTACAAGGGGCCTTAAAAAACAGCCCCTGGTTGATCTTTATGTTTTAGAGGTGGGAAATTCAATCGAGCTGGCCATTCCCAGCCCGGTGGGGAAACCTCACCATTAAAACCCCCGCTTAAAAACAAACAAGCAGCTGCCCCCGGGTGTTGTTGTTGTTGTTGTTGCTGGACTACAATTCCCAAAATCCACGGTGGGGACGACCGGGAGGTTTGGGACGCCATTCCACCTGGCGTAACTCGGAGGCCGAGCCGGGATCCCAAACCCATTGGCATCCCATGAGGTTTAGGAAGAAATGGACGCAGGGAGGACATTTTCAGGGGAAAGGCGGAGCCGAGTGACCCCCTGATCCGGTTGCCTCCCCTTCCCCTCCCAGCTCGTGGGGAGCCACAAGACACCTGAAAACGTCAGCGGGAAAGCGTTGATGGGTTTTATTAACCATCGGCCCCCAAAACCCCTGCCCGGAGGACATCTGGGATGCCCTGGGATTGAACCTGACGGTGGAGAAATCTTGACCAGTTCATTGCACACCCCACGCCGGCCGGCTTCTGCTCGCCTCCCCTCTCTCGGAAAACCCCCAGCCCAGCCCGGCGATAAAATAAGCCTCCAAGCGGTTTGGGGTTTCGAGAACGGATTCACCCCTACCCCTCGGCCGTGGAAAGAGGGGCTTCTGGCCCGTTCCTGGGAGCACCGCCCCCCGCCCCAAGCACAGATGGGGCGAGAAATTAAAACAGACCCTCCTCTTCTTTTTACCCCGCAGTCTACACGGCACGGTCTGAAGATCACCGCAGGCGATGGGGACGAAACGCCGTGGAAGGGACCTCCGAGGCAGCCCAGATCAGCTGAAAAAGTAGGTCGATTCTTTCACTTTCTCTAAATCGAAGTCACCTGGAACGAAGAAAGAAAATGAAGAGATGGGCTGGATTTAAAGCTTCTTTTTTTTAGTGGTGGCGGTGGGCCTGTGGCTAGTTGGATGATGGGTTTTATGCTTGGCAGCCACACAAAGCTCAATTCTTTTAAACGGTTGAAGGGTTTTTCTGAACACCTCTAGCTATTTGGCAGGTAAGGTACACTTGGGATAACCAGCGACTGACTGGTATTCAGGAGCCCCGGGTTCGAATCACGGACTGCGTGTCTGTGCTATAACCCACGCTTTTAAATACCTCACTAAGCTCCAAAGCCCTATCACGGTCATTATAAGTTGGTTCCAACTTGATGGCATGAATCATCATTAGGGATGGCCAGGAAACAAAAAAACGAAGTGCTGTTTTGTCGTTTGGTTACGTAGCAAAACAAAACGAAGCAGCATTTCGTTATAGACAAAACAAAACAGTCATTTTCCCACTGAAAACGAACCGTTCCGTTCCATCGTTTTTGAGCTGCCAATGGCTGGAGCCCTTTAAACCTGCCCCAGTCGGCACCAGGGGGAACCAAATCTGGTGCCTCCAGGACCCCGGGGAGCCATTTCGTTTCATTTCGTTTCATTTTGTACGAATTTTTAAAACATTTTTGTAATAAATGAAATGAAACGGGGGTGAGGACAAAACAAAATGAAACATTTTTCCGTTTTCGTGCCCATCCCTAATGATCATGCATAATAATCGTTATGTGCTGTCTGGCCAAGTCATACTTAATGATGGCCCTTTCCTGGGTGTTCTCTGCAGAAGACGACACCCAGCTTTCCCATTCTGGGGCGGGGGGCGGGGGTCCCTGAGACAGCTTGCCGAAGACTACTGAGGCTGGCTCGTTTCTGGGAAGTCCAAAGGCGGATTCGAACTCCCAACGTCTGGCTACACGGCCAGAGACCTCAACCACCAAGCGATCGGGCCAGCACTAGATAATAAGATATATTTTAATTCACACGCACAGGTCTGCCGACGCCTTAAAGGAGGTGTGTCCAAACTTCGGCCCTCCAGATGTTTTGGACCACAACTCCCACAGTCCTTTGCCACTGGCAATCTAAGCTTAGAATTCTGGGAGTTGTGATCAAAAACATCAGGAGGGCCGAAGTTTGGACAAAAAGACTAGCTTCCCAGACGTGACAAAGACTCTTAGTCCGTTTTTGCTTCCAGAAACTTAGTGATACCCAGGGGCTGAATGAGTGACTGAGAGAGAGAGAGAGAGAGAGAGAGAGAGAGGACACACTGTAAATAAAGCAAATTCTTCCAAAATCCTCAACCATAACACTACGGATGGGGAATAAATAAAGGTTGCTGAATGACACCATCAAGAAAATTTTAAATGACAACAAACCTCAAGATATTTAGAATTGTGATAAGCTTTTTGGGCAGAAAAAGGTCGGCACAATATTTTTTCCTTGTCTTAAGAGAAGAACCAGGGGGAAAACAAGGACGCCCACCAAGATCTGGGCAACCGGCCACGGTGCACCTCGGGAGGCCCATGTTTCAAGCCTGGGATGCCCTGGGGAGATGAGCAAGAGCACATGCTGGGCAAGGGGACATGGCAGGATGGATTTAGACAGGATCAAAGGGGCCACTGCCTGCCTTCCTCGCAGACTTCCCTGGAGGAGAAAAGAGTTTGCGGGGGGAGGGGAGGATAAGCCCTCCAAAACACAACAGACCAGAAGGGACCTGGGGTCCCCAGGGGCAACATCCACCCACCCACCCACCCCTCTATCCATCCATCCATCTATCTAATCTAATTCATTTCCTTCCTTCCTTCCTTCCTTCCTTCCTTCCTTCCTTCCTTCCTTCCTTCCTTCCTTCCTACCTATCTAATCAATTCCTTCCTTCCTTCCTTCCTTCCTTCCAATC
Organism: Phrynocephalus guinanensis; assembly: GCA_037367245.1. Classification (NCBI taxonomy): domain Eukaryota; kingdom Metazoa; phylum Chordata; class Lepidosauria; order Squamata; family Agamidae; genus Phrynocephalus; species Phrynocephalus guinanensis. The sequence goes on from CM074750.1 coordinate 21,015,005, forward strand.
AATCAATCAATCAAGCTTGTTCGCCGATTGTATGCCGCTTAGAGTTCTGTTTAGAAGAAAAGCGGGATATAAATATAACAATAAATAAATAAAAATAAATAAATCTATTCCTTCCTTCCTTCCTTCCTTCCTTCCTTCCTTCCTTCCTATCTATCTATCTATCTATCTATCTATCTATCTATCTATCTATCTATCTATCTATCTATCTATCTATCTATCTATCAGATTTATATATGACACCATCTGGCAGCAAAGGCCAATCTACCGGTTGCAACCACTACCTCAGGGCATCAGGTGATGGGGTGGGGGTGGGATTACATTGTGAGTACCTTAATTTTTAAAATAAACACACACACACAGAAAGAGACACACACAAACTTAGTTAAATAATTAAACGGAAAACAGCTGGATTTTCTTGTCATGAGAAATGACATTGCTGAAATTAAAAAAAAAGGGCCCGTGACAACAGTGCAGGTATGGAAGGGAGGCTGGCAGAAACAGGCACATTACCCTCCGTGTCACCCTGGCCAATGGCAATACTTAAAAAGTTTGCACTGATTTCCCTGGGAACGGACGGTAGGGATCAGAGAGGGCAGCTTAAGCCTGCCAAGGCATTAAGTTAATTGGGTCCCGGGTGAATCCGGGCAATTACCAAGTTGAGCCAGAAGGGAAGAGACGGGAACAAAGAGGTTTAGGAGTAGAAGGCGGGAAAAGAGAGAGGAAGGAAGCCGTCCACCCCCCACCCTCAACGCCCCCCCCCCCACTCCAGGGGCAGGTTGAGTACACTATGCAAACCCCTTCCCCCTATCCCTGCTTTAAGGACTACTTTAGAAACCATTGGCGGCTTTAGCAGGCAGGCATGTCCAAATTTCGGCCCTCCTGATGATTTGGACCACAACTCCCAGAATTCCCAGCCTGTATTTCCAATGGCAAAGGACTGTGGGAGTTGTGGTCCAAAACATCTGGAGAGCCAAAGTTTGGTAAGGAGTTCTAACATGCCCTCCAGGCGCAGTGGTTAAAACTGCTGCACGTCAGCCATAATTGTGTGCTCACGGCCTGGAGTTCAATCCCAGGTAAGAGGCTCAAGGTTCACTCCGCCTTCCATCCTTCCAAGGTCGGTAAAATAATAAGTACCCATCTTATCGCTGGGGGGGGGGGGAGGCAATGTTTAGGCAGGATAATTTATAGGTAAACCGCCCAGAGAGAGCTTTAAGTGCTACGGGGAGGTATATAAGCAACACCCTTGGTTTCTGCTTTGCTTTGAGATTTACTGTACAGTACACCACATCAGGAATTATTTTGCTGAAATCGACCCAAAATGGAGAAGCCAGGTGTGGAGAACTAAGCACACCTCGGAGGCTTACATACGATTATATAAGAACAGCCTTGTCGGGACAGACCACAGCCCATCCAGTCCAGCATTCTGTCTCACATAGCGGCTCACCCTTTGCTTCAGGGTATTCCCCAGCAGATGTCTTCCCCTGCTTATGATTCCCCCCCAAATGGCATTGAGACATCTCCTGCCTCTCTCTCCAATCCGGAGGTTGTCCTGAGGCATCCATCATGAGAGCCATGGAGAGACCCTTGTTCTCCATGAACTTGTCCAAATCGTTTCTTAAAAGCTGTCAAGGCTGACTGCTGCCACCACATCTTCTGACAGGGAGTTCCACAGACCAGTGATCCTCAGGGTGAAAAAGGACTTTTATTTGTTTGGAATCTAGCACCCAAAAGGTTCATGGAGGGCCCCCTAGTTCTAGTGTTGTGTTATATATTTTGGTTAGGAGCTCAGCAATTTCATTGTTAGGTTCCTTGAGAACTCGTGGATGGATGCCATCTGGTCCTGGTGATTTGTTAGCCTTTAGTTTAACAAGACAGGCAAGGACTTTCTCCCTGAGGCGACGGCTAAGGAACAGCCCGGTGCTGCTTACCAAATGCCGTTGAGTAACTGAGCATCAGCAAGTGTGACCCCCCCCCCCAATAAAAGCCCACGTTTTCACAGTCCTGGAGAATTTCAGGTGTGTATTAACAAAATGCCCAAGAGGAAACACACCAGCAATAAGAGAATTATTTCTCTTATGTCCTGATATATAAAAACCATGGCATTCACAGAGTGCGTGCTTCCTTTTTCTCATGACTGTAACTACCGGTTACCCCTAAAGTAACTAGTTACAGGTATTTAGTTACTGTCACGCTTCAACCCAGAGAGGTGATCTGTTTTCCTACCTTTCGAGGGGATGTTAGACAGCAGTTTCATGAGCTTCTGAGGGGCGGTTGGCCTGTCATTCCCCGTGTCCGTCCTGGGGCAGGAAAGTGGGTTTTCGGGGAGAGAAATGCAGAGAATTAAGAATCCAAGGAAGAGTGAAGGAACTCAAGTTTGTTGCCCTCCCCACGTTACTGAGAAGCTCATCAAGGATGGCGAAAGCCAGCGTGAGGCGGTGAAAGTGTCACGCTTGCTGCTTCAGAGAACAAGGGGGGGGGGACCCTGAAATTTATATTTACCGTTTCCCCGAAAGTAAGACATCCCCTGAAAATAAGACCTACTTACAGTTTTGCCTCTCACTGAAATATGGCATCCCCCAAAAATAAGACCTCCCCTAAACAGAAGGCCTACTTCGAGTTTTGCCTCTTGCTGAAATAGAAGACCTCCCCTGAAAATAAGACCCAGCGCATATTTGGGAGAAAAAATTAATATAAGAGACTGTCTTATTTTCGGGGAAACAGGGTATTTGTTTGTTTGTTTATTGGATTTTATATACTGCACCCCACCCTTCTGGCAGCTATACTTGCAGTGTCAGTTTCAGTGATCTGCGGCCTGAAAATTTAAAACAACACTCACACATTTTCAAGGTGTACAGTAGGACCCCCGTATCTACTGATTCATTATCCACTGATTCAGTTATCCATGGTTGGCAGAGGAAAAATTAAATAATTCAGCAGCCACAAAGCAAGCTGTTGTCACAAACAGCAGCTGTAAAGCAAGCTACTGTCACAAACAGCAGCCATAAAGCAAGCTACTGTCTCAAAACAGCAGTCATAAAGCAAGCTACTGCCAGGAAACACCAGTTTGGGGATGGGTGGGCAGGCGTTCTCTCTTATCCATGGTTTTCATTATCCATGGGAAGGCCTGGAACCAATCCCCGGCGGATACCAGGGTCCTACTGTATTATGAGAAGTGGCAACCAGAGGAAACCTAAAATAATGGGATAGACAGCAAGCAAAGGTTTGCGATATTCCCTGGTTTTGGCATTCGAGTGAGAGGATCTGAAACCTGCTGAAAATGTCTGGAGAGACGGAGGGGACCTAATTGTCACCTGTCGTCTTGCCTGAGGATTGGGTCATATCCAAAAAACGGAGGGTTAAAAAGACTCAGGAGAGGAAACAATTCTATTTTTCAAATTTTCTTTGTTTGGAGGTCTTTTTAAAATAATAATAATAATTGGGGGCGGGGGGGCGGGGAGTGTTCTTCCTTGGCAAGAGAAAGCGGCTGGAGAGGAACCAAACAGATACATTAGATCAGCAAAGTGTATGCCTAGCAATTCATATTATAACAGCAGCGAGAATTGTTTTTGCAAAACACTGGAAATAATCAGGAATACCAAGTGAACAGGAGTTGATAACTAAAATTCTTGAGGCTGCAGCCATGGATAAATGGTCAGAATCGTGAGAGGTACACTGGAAGGTGAAACACCAGGAATGTTGGGACAAGTGTTATATGTGGTTACAAAAAAGACAAAGTTAAATAAAAAATATGACAAAAGCCAAAACTGTTTTGGTTATTTATATGTACATATATGCCTGAATTGAACTGTTTATAATTGCAAGAGGCCTCTGATATTATTAGGTGTTCTGCCCAACCTGCATCCCCTCCTTTTTTCCCTGTACCCCAAATTATTCTTCCCTATTTACCCTTTATTTATAATAATAAAATATATTTTTTAAAAAAATAAATATCCAGCAAGGGATGATGCAACACAAGAAAAGCCCCCTTGTGCTGCACCCTCCGGGCAAACGTGGCTTTTCCCCCCCACGGGCAAACAGTCCACGCATTTCAGCTGCCGGACCTTGTGAAGCTTCCCCGCGAGCAGAATCAGTGGGAGGGCCACCACCGTTGAAAACAACAGCTGCCCCAGTGCTGTATCCAGCCATGCCATACGGAATAAACAAATGAGGAAATAACACAGGGCCGTCAACGTGGGTGGGTGCGTGGGTGGTGGGCTAGGGTTAGGCTTAGGCTTAGGGATGGGTTAGGGTTCGGGTTAGGGTTAGGGATGGGTTAGGGTTAGGGCTAGGGCTAGGCTTAGGGATGGGTTAGGGTTAGGGTTAGGGTTAGGCTTAGGGATGGGTTAGGGTTAGGGTTAGGGTTAGGGATAGGGATGGGTTAGGGTTAGGGTTAGGGATGGGTTCGGGTTCGGGTTAGGAATGGGTTAGGGCTAGGGTTAGGGTTAGGGTTAGGGTTAGGGTTAGGGTTAGGCTTAGGGATGGGTTAGGGTTCGGGTTCGGGTTCGGGTTCGGGTTAGGAATGGGTTAGGGCTAGGGTTAGGGTTAGGGTTAGGATTAGGGATGGGTTAGGGTTAGGGTTAGGGTTAGGGTTAGGGATGGGTTCGGGTTCGGGTTAGGAATGGGTTAGGGCTAGGGTTAGGGTTAGGGTTAGGGTTAGGGATGGGTTAGGGTTCGGGTTCGGGTTAGGAATGGGTTAGGGCTAGGGTTAGGGATGGGTTAGGGTTAGGGATGGGTTCGGGTTCGGGTTCGGGTTAGGAATGGGTTAGGGCTAGGGTTAGGGATGGGTTAGGGTTAGGG